>JASDQU010236681.1:0-13283 GCA_032191745.1 Picea mariana
TTTGGTTTAATTGCGGTGTTAAGTTTTAAGTAGTTCAAATTGTTGCTGATTTGGAAGATTTAATATTTCTCTGTTATTTTATATTTGAATTTTTTTTTAATACTTTATAACTCCATGTTAAATGCCATTCCTAGGTTTAGTTTTCAATTTAAAGCCCCAAAAACCTAAAATGGGATCTAAAGCAAAGATTTAGTGAAGTAATATGATGTGTTTTTATGAAACTTTAGACAAGGGTATATCACAGTTATAAATCGCATATAGTTCTTTGGACAAGATGTAGCGGGCAAGAGTTGGGAGCTTAGGCCTTCACACCTTCCTTAGGTTAGGGTTTGCATTGTTTGTTTTTATTTTTCTTTGTTTTCTCTTTTCTTTATTTGGAAGGTGTGGGTTCCATTCCCATCGACCACCATATCCTATGGCTCTCTTTTTTTTAATATAAATATATTTTTTTAACATACTGTATAATACTAATTTTATTTTAGAAAAGTACGTAAATAAAAAAAATTAAGTAGATCTGTATATAAAAAAAAACAACAATTTTTTTTTGAAAAGCTCATCTATCTTTTATGATGTTTCTTACAGGTATTTTTTTTTTTACAGGTTCGCAGGTGAACATGGGTTGGTTCTAAAGAAAGAAAATTTAGTTGTAGCTAGGCCCTTAAGGCTCCAATGCTTCCAACTAAAGCTTTGATACCATGTGTAAGGTCTCTGTCCCCATAGAGCCTTATAAAAAAAAGGTTATAAAAAACTAGCGAGTAGATAAATGTTATTCTGTACAAATTAATCTTCAACATTTAACCATAATTCATTCAGCAGAAATTAAGTTTATTAACATCATGAAAATAAATTACATAACCATCACATAACACAACATAATCACTAAAATACATACCCCTGTCTGATGCTAATTATCCAAACTTTATCTGTCCTCACTGCTGCTCTGCCCAAACTCTGCCCAAAACCAAAACTTCCTCCCTGCCATCTAGGAACAGAGCATGTCTGGCTCCCTAGCTCCAGGATTCTGTGAGGATTCCTGGCCCCCGAGCCCAAAACTCCTAGAAACCTGGTGCACCCCTGTAACGGTCCACCCAAACTCCAAACCAGAAAATATCAACCAGGAAATACAGTCTCTAATCTCAAAAATGCTTCCTCTTCCCCAAATTTCCAAAAAGTCCCCTTTTCCGAATGCCTCTCCCCCTCATATCCTTCCCATTCACTGCCTCCTACCCTCCTTTAATTCCACCCACCTTATCCCTCCATTTAATACCTTATCCCTCTATTCAATACCCTATGCCTCCATTCAATGCTTCATCCCCTGCATACGTAAAGTTTTATAATAATGAATTAAAATTTATTAAGTATTTAATTCTTTACCCTAAACATTAAATGTCTTAATCAATCAATTAATTAATCAACATATATTAAACAATAATTAATTAATTAATTAATTAATTAATTAATAATCATTATTTAACTAATACACATTAGGACACTTAATTATTTTATTAATTATACTTGGTAAATCTTAAGCAATCATTTAGCTAAGGTTGTTACAGTGTCATGAGATAGAACTTTTCTTTTGTTGATTTTGATATAACTAACGAAAAAAAAAGTTGGTTTTGTTCTCATGTAGATAAATGAATAAGGTGGAAATTTACCAGATGGAGTCTACTTTAAGTTTTTCAGACTCTTTAAAATTGAAAACACCGGCAAGAAAGAATTGGCCCGGGCTTGAAAAAAATCCACGAGACAGTATATAGAGTTTTCTTTAATTTTTTCAGACTCTTTAAAATTGAAAATACTGGCGAGAAGGAACTATCCCAGGCTTGAGAAAAATCCATGGGACTGTATATAGATTTTTCTTTATGTTTTTTAGACTCTTTAAAAATGAAAACACCAGCGAGCATTAACTAATCTAGGCTCGATAAAAATCCACAGAGAAGTAGTAGTTAGGATTATTATTTTTGTAATAAAAAGGAAGTGCAAGTAGGAGAAGTGATCATCCTGGTACCAAAAGAGGAGGGTTCTAAATCTCAACATATGTTCATCCAATTACAAAATATCCTCTTGTCACAGAACCTGGAGTCCAGTCACCAAATTATTTTTGCATTATCCTGATACAAATTCAGAATTCCTTCATCTAGTTTTGGTATTTGTTCCATCTACATGGTTTTTCAATCGAATCATATCACAAGTCCCCTTCCAGAACAAGGTGGCTTCCACCTACAAAATTTCCAGTCTAAAGAGCACTGCCACTAGGTACTATGTCGAAATATCTTCAAGTACCAGAATACAATGTTTTCCTCTATGTTCATTTGGTACCAATGGTCAATTCTTCATTGTTCCGGTACTAAACCATCTCTTTGTGTTCATCTGGTACCAATGGTCATTTCTGCACTCATTCGGTATGTCCCGATGGCTCGCCTCTAGTTATTGTTGATCGGGTGGTAAAGTATTGGTCAAAATTGAGGAATCAAGTGCAAGTTTGGTACTTTCTTGGTGATCGACTGCTGAGATGTCGATTTCCTGTTGTGGCATTTCTCCTTATTCTTCTCTTGATCCTATATCATCCCTTGATCTATCCATTAGGGTTCCCGATGTATCGAGTAGCTCAGTGTCTAAGACACTTTAGACCTCCTAGTTGCTTTGTGGAAGGATTTTAATTGGAGCATCAGAAGCTTGGGAATATGATTTCTTGGGTTCCTTTTCTTCTGTAATCTACACCAGAGTCACTAGGGAAACCTCTGAACTCTCCTCTTCATCATAGATAGTTATTAAGTCATGAATACCTGGTGTCCTTGATATCTCAGGCTAAGTTGAAATTCCTCCGGGTTATCCAATATGTGGTGGTGGACTTTCAAGATTTTCTATCACGATGATTCCTTTAGGTTGTATTGGCTTTGAGCCACTTGGATATCCTCTTCTTGCAATTGGGTTGTCAATGGGAACCCTCATCATCTCTACAAGATCCAGGTCATTCTGCAACTAATCAATGAGTTTTTGTGCCTCTTCCATCAAGAGAAATCCCCTTGTTTGTGCCTCTAATGTCAAGAACAATCCCCTTCTCTGCACCTCTATTGTCTCTACCACTCTAATTTCTTCCCCGGATCTAAGGGCCTCTTGATATTACTACTCTATTGTTTCCACCTATTCATCCATGCTCATGCCCTTGAATCTGGTCATTTTTGGGTTGGCCATCCTATGCACCACCTCATCCCAGTCCTGGGCATTCTCTGTGAAGACTTCATCCTCAAAATTATCATGAGAATATAGCCAGTAGGATGATACTTGTGACGCATGTCAGAGGACTAGTAGTATAGGATCATGCTTGCGGAATCGACCCGTAGGGAACCTAAATTCAAGTTGGATCAACCTGTGTTGTTTGGCTTGAGAAGTATCATTTACCAGATAGAACCATACATGTAATTCATAGTGTATGAAAGCATGTTTCTTTTCTTTGACCAATGTGGCATTATAACCCTACAGGATGGTTTGATGGCAGATTTATCCCATGACAAGATAGTCTGGGACATGAGATGGTAGGAGATGTGGTGCTCTAGTGACCCTGAACACCCTGGTGTAGGTTGAGTTCTCATCTAAGTACCAATGTCCTACCTTGGCTATCATTTTATTGGTTGCCACTGATATCCTTGGGTATTCCTTCTTAAAAATAATAAAATAAATGCGAGCGATGAATTCATCACAGATGAGGGAATAAGACTTCTTGCACTTGTTTTTCCATAGCACGTTGAAGTAGATGTGGACTAGGAGTTATACAACATGCCAAATTAGATTCATGCCAGTGAAGACATTCCTCGCCCACATGACATCGAGAAGGTATGAGGCCATGTAGAAATTTGGTGCTTCTCCTTCCTTCAGCGACTGAACTTGTTGTATACAGGNATGTTGAAGTAGATGTGGACTAGGAGTTATACAACATGCCAAATTAGATTCATGCCAGTGAAGACATTCCTCGCCCACATGACATCGAGAAGGTATGAGGCCATGTAGAAATTTGGTGCTTCTCCTTCCTTCAGCGACTGAACTTGTTGTATACAGGTGCTCAACTATTTTGAAATTATCACTCCCCATTTGAAGCTTCTCCCAATGACCGCTATTGTGTATGCCAAAGGAATCCATGCTTCGTAAAACTTGGATCAATCCTTTTCTCCATATAGTTGATAGATTAGAGCCATCAAATAGATGTATAGCTCCCTCAGGTTGATTGTTCCATACCATCCATTTCTTTGATTAGTGAAATTCTTGTCTTCCCTCCACCATGGAGCCATCAACCAGCTAGTGTCATGGAACTCATAGAACTTCACCATGAAGTCTACGTTGAGTCACTCCTCTCGGTCCCTAAGCTTGTAGTATTTATGGACCTCTGTCTAGAGGAAAAATGTGACGCATCTGTAATTCTCATCATTGATCAAGCATTTATGCCCATCCGTGTGGTCGATGAGCCACGTTAATACCTCTATGTAAGGGAAAATCGGGGTTCCCCTGGCCACCATGTGTAAATACGATTGTCAAATGTTCGGGAACACTTGGTCATCGAGCGCCCTTACGTCTGGGTTGCTGTGAGGGATATACTCTAGGTATTATTCTTAGTTAATTCTATTGAAGAGATCCCCCCACTATGGGAGCACTACCTTAGATCTAGTGCTTTCCTCTGTATCACCAAAGTTCATAGGCTAGAAAAAATCTTTCTTCGTTGTTGTTTTGATGATAGGATCCACCCTAGGAGCGTACTCCAACTACTTCGAAATCCATAGAGAATAACCTTAGCCTATCTGAGCTTCCTTCATCTTTGGTTTTCTTTGCGAGCATCTAGTGGTTGGATTTCTTAGCAACATTCTTCCTGCAACTAGAGCAGATTTTAGAGACTGTGTAAGAAACTAGATGATCACATATAAATTTAAATGAACGAATTGACAATCTTGGGTACATACCCCTGAAGCTTGTTAAACCTGATTTTGATAATAAAAGAGTCAGTCCAGTCTCGAGTTTCTCGCTGTGCTCCTTCAGAAGATCTGGAATTTAATTACGCATAGAATTAATTTGTTCAAAATGGTTCTAGAGATTTAAACAAGGATGATCTTACAATGTCACATCAACCATTCAATTCAGGTTAAGAAAGAAATTTCAAAAAATCTTTCATCGGATATTCAAAGGTGTTTAAACTTGAATACATCGTGGGTTGACAGAGAAGGCATGAGTGGTGATGTGGTATATCGGTGATTCCAATTTTTTTTTTAATTGGCGCACGAGGTAGCAACTAATGCGGGATCGAGCATTAATTAGTTCCTTAAATGTCCAAAATTCGATTGTACCTAATGTTGCAAACTTCCCATCATGCCTCTCTTTCAGTGGGTGGATCAAGGGTCAGGATTGTGCTATGAACATTTTCATTGATATCCTCCTACAAAATATCCGATGCAGATCGATCTTTCCATACAGAGATGACATGGAAAACCAGACTAGGAGGCGTGACTAGGACCTAGGGGACCCAAAATGACTTGGGATAAAATCAGATCGTACGATCCTCTTACATGGTAAAGACATGTGACATAAGATACTAGTGGCATCATTATCTTGTGTCATTCAAAGTCGGGAATTTCTTTAATCCATACATTTCTAAAATCCAAACCTAACCTGTCGACGCCAAAAATGTTCAAGGATCAATGATCGACGATAAACCTAACCAAGTGTTCTCAAGTTAGATCCCTCGAAAAAGTTATGATGTCAAAAATTTATCGGGGGTCGGCGATCAGAGATAACTCTATCATGGTCTAAATAATTGTTGTGATCTTTCTGGATTTTCCCTGATCCTGATAAGGTGCAACGGGTATCGACTATCGACGATTTCTTTACATCTTTTGTTAACGTCTTTCTTTCTCATATTTCTTTGATGCCGAAGCGGATCGACTATGTCTCGAACCTTTATGAGAACAACTTATATAAATCAAAACTACCTTATGCCGACATTGATGAGGATGGACTCTCAATCACTATTATTTTTGTGTGGTTCCTTTACTCACTTGAATTCTTCCCGACGCTGAATTTGAGTGCGTTAGGTGTAGTTTTCAACTGTCGATTCTTAATTCGGGTGTTAAGGTCCTTTAGTCATGAGGTTTCACAAGTTCAAAAAAACCATAATAGGTGGTAAGGGACATGAAAACAGGCAACAATAAACCATTTCCCAAAATTAAATCGAGTCAGACAAATGAACAAAACAAGTGGTACCCAAAAATTGACAAAAACAATGATAAGGATTTTATGGTGTGTTGAGTGCTCAACTCCAAATATATTGATCATCATTCTTCACTGGAACTATTTTCAAATGTTCTCGAGCTATGTTATCGAATGTTTTGTTGATTGGCTCAATTTTTTCCCTCCTCTTCAAATGATTCCATCTACAAAAATAAAAAGAAAGTGTAATGAGTGTATCTGCATTGGTGCGAATAATGAAAATTGAAATACATAATATACATGAATGTAAATTGAAAAACGACATGCCATAGAAAGAATCAAGTCCTAAATGATACCCATTTTTTCAAAACCAAATCTCATGCCTTCTGTCAACAACTCTTATGTTGGCACATTTCCATACTTCGTTTTGTGTAGTTTTAATATACC
Organism: Picea mariana; assembly: GCA_032191745.1. NCBI lineage: Eukaryota > Viridiplantae > Streptophyta > Pinopsida > Pinales > Pinaceae > Picea > Picea mariana. The sequence goes on from JASDQU010236681.1 coordinate 6,640, forward strand.
CCATAATAAATTATAGATTTGATCTAAAATATTTTTTTTGTTCCATTAAATATAAAATGAGATAACTAAAATAGCATAGATACTAAAAAATTCCACAGTTAATTTATGATATGCCAACATATACTCACAAATCTTACTTAGCCCAATGTCAATCAATTCTTGTGATGACTCTTTTTTGTATGTTAGCACCTCTTTGAAGACATTCAAGGCCGATGGTTGTTGTAAAACAACATAAAATATACATAAACTTAATCTTAAGTTAATGCTATAAGGAAATAACAATTACTCACAAACATTGCTATCAACGCTTCTTTTCATTGTCATCCTGTTTTATGTGCTGAATGAATTCTGTTTTTTTTTCATTTTTGCAAGAAAATACTTGAAAATTAATAATTAATGCTAAATTATTTATTTATATGTACCTAATAGAAAAATTCAATGATTTCATACATTTGAAGCATGTTATTATTGAGATGGCTCCTGCTCCAATGCAATTATGTCCATTTCTTTTACCATCTCCTTGTACACTTTTTCGACATTCTTACTGACATATTTTGGATATCAACTAATTAATCCTTTGGGATTTTCATAATCTTCTTGAAAAAAGTAACATGACAATTAATCTTTTTTTATATTGATATAGGAAAACTAAATATAATAATATTGATATTAATAATTTAGGAATGATTTGTAGTAATATATACATATTATAGAAAATAATATTTATGAATATTACTTTTTGAATGATTCTCTTTTGTTGTTGTATGTTTTTTCTATTGCAATTGTGATAGGTCTCATTGACCATTTCTCTGGAAACGCTTCCTGTAGTTTAGATATAAATTGGTTCTTCGAATCATTGGATTTATTTCTGTACTGTAAGTGGAAAGTACATCTATACGTTCATTCCACTATATCCTTCATTGTTTTGTAAAAGTTTTCCCCCTTGCATTAATTTCCAGCACCACTCTAGATGAGATAAGGACCAATTCATCACCATTTACATATTCTATAATTTTTATTTTCTTAGGACAACATTCCATTCCTTCGTTGTTGGTCCCAACTATACAATATTAAACATATGTGAATTAAAATATTGTTTTGAAGATGTTATCTAATATTTTTAAGTAAAAAATTAATGAAAAAAAAAAAAACTCATATTGAATAGAATTTTTTCATTCACTTGGTTCATCCTTTTGCAATTTTTCCATCAATATTTTACACTCTTGTGCAATTAGATCACAGATAATATTATCGAGCTTCCTCAATTTATGGTTTTGCAGGACACACACTAACCAAAACATATTAGTTAAAATTAGATATAGTTCAAACATATTAATTTTTTATAGAATTTACAAAGAACTTGCCTTTCTAACATATTAATTTTGCATAAAATTTACAAAGAACTTGTCTTTTTTTTCCTTTCTGGATGTTGTAAATGTGTTGAACATGCACATGATAGATATAGCTAGGAATTGACATGCACAATTTCTTGGAGTTACTCCACACACACATAGGATTTAATTTTCCTATGTTTATTAGTCTTTATCCAGTCTCGTAGAGTTTAGGGAGAATATTTCTCTAGGAGAATATTCTCTTCATTTTTCACTTCAGTTTGACTAGTTGAGTGGAGTCTAGATGTCGCATTAGTTTTGTCACCATGAAACATTGGGATCATCACCTGCTGATGTGCATTGTCCTTGAGATCATCACCAAAATAGTGCATTACCCATTATTCCCTTATCTCCTCCTCACTTCACTCAGTTTCAGTCAGTTAATTGAAGACTAGTAGACTAGTTAACTCAGCTAGGTGGCAATTCAATCTCGTAATTTCTCGAGAGACTAGACTAGGTGGAAGTTCACTCCCATAACTATTAGTGTGTGTCCAGATCACTCTAGACCACCACTAGGGAGAATTTACTTCACCTACAATGTGCATTGGTTGAGTTATACAGAGTATATAATATGTAAATTATTCATTATTCATTATAGTTGATGAGAATTCTTCCATTCTTCCTCTCTTGCATATTCTTTCACAATTTCTCTCTGCAAATGTGTGTGGATTTTTCTAGCTAGATCTATTATGTGTAGGTTCAACATATTTACATGGTATCAGAGCCAACAGACTGATAAGAAAAACACTACACCAAATTATTTTTGGAGGTACCAAAGAGTGAAGACAATGCAAAAATGGAATTCCCAAAAGAATTCATTCTTACACCTTACAACTTCCTCACATGGAAGGAGAATATGGTCATGCATATTCAAAGTAGAGGATTGTATAGGTTAACCATGAATACAAAGACACAACCTACATCAATCATAGAAAAATCCAAGTATCTAAATTGAATAGATGAAGCATTTAGAACAATTTGCAATCTGATTTCTCCCGATCTCATTTTTCACATATCTTCATGTAAAGCCCCCAACGAATCATGGACCACCGTGGAAGGGATATTTGGAAAATGGGATGATATGAGGGGACACATGATCGAGGTGGATAAATGGTTCCAAGATTTCTTTACAAACTACAAGGATTCACTTTTGCAACTCAAATCTTGTGGGATTGATAAATATAAGGAGGAGAAACAAATGGTTCTCAAGATTCTCTCCAAAATTGGTCCTTAATTCTACGTTTTCGTATCCACATTCCATTCAGTAAATTTCACCTCTGGAGCCACCTAGAAGTTTCCTTCTCTTGAGGAATTTATCGAATCCATGACACAAGAGAAAAAAAATCTCATCAACATGGAAAAATCAAAGGCCCAGAGGCGCATGCACTTACTGTGCAATATGGAATCCATAAATATAACAAGTATAAAGATAAAGAAAAAAGGAAATCTCATGCAAATCCAAAGAAGGAAGGGTACTCAAAACCCTTCACCAATGCCTCTAGATCCAAAGATGGAAAGGGAAGAAAAGGGAATAAATGCACATACTTCCATAAAGGATTCCATCCCTAATAATTAAGCAAAAAAACCTTGGAGATCACATCCCCGAGGGTGCTAAGAATAAGAATCCAGAAGATCAAAATCCCAAGAAACGTGATTCTATACATGCCTTCATTGCCATCAAATCTTCTCTCGATGCTTGAATTGTAGATTGAGGAGCATCACATGGCATGGCTGCCACAAAAGTAGTCTATTCTTCATTAGATGAATGCAAAGTTCCTACTATTCATATGGGGGACAACTCTCCAGTAGAGGTCATCGACAAATGAAGGATTGAACACACCAACAAAAGCTTCGAGAATGTGTTGCACATTCCCAAACTTTCCATCAATATTCTCTCTGTATCATATGACGAATTCCAGCGCCAAAAATAAATTAATATTCAAACCTAATGTAGTGAACATCTATGACATGCAAACCAATTCCAGGGTTGCTACAAGTGAGGTAAATCATCAATCTAGATTTATACATTTTCTGAATTTATTGAACCAGATTATGCTTTACTGCTTACTCATGTTGATGAAAGTACTAGGATATGGAACTAAAGGTTCGAGCATTTGAATTTCAAATATATGCAACAAATTAGAAAGAAAATATTGGTTGATGGTCTACCATAGATCCATTTCTCAAAAGGAATCTGCGAGGGATGTGTTCTTGGAAAACATCCTCAAGTGAAATTCAACAAAGGAAAGACTCAAAGAGCTTCCTCTCTTTTAGATCTGATCCATAGTGACCTCATGGGCCATTTTCCACATCCATCAATTAGAAAATTAAGGTATGTTCTCATTTTTGTTGATGATTTTTCACGTTTCACATGGATTTACTTTCTCAGCCAAAAATCAGAGGTTTTACAACACCTCAAAGATTTCAAAGCCCTGGTTGAGACACAATCAGAAAAGAAAATCAAATTCCTACAAACTAATAATGGGGGAGAGTATGTCAATCATGAGGTATAGAATATTTTTCATGAGGAATGGATTTAGTTGCAGCCCACAGATCCCTATACTCTACAAAAAAACAAAGTTGTTGAGCGGAAAAATAGATCTCTAAAAGAGATGGAATCTTGCATGCTACATGCAAAGTCACTTCCACAGATATGCCAAGATGGACTCCTACATGATGTCACAGAACTTTGTACATTTTAAATCAGACCTGAATGTCTACATGCTCAGGACAACTGATTCACTTCTACTCTTAGTTCTATATGTTTATGATTTTCTGATCACCAGTTGCTCGGCTTTAGCGATTGCTGCAGTCCAGAGGATTCTACATGACATGTTCTTGATGACAAACCCCGTTCTGCTACACTTCTTCCTTGGACTCGATATCAGTCAGGATGCATCAAGCATCAAATTTTCTTACGCCAAGTATTCATGATATCTCCTTGAGATATTTCACATGATAGACTACAAGTCCGCTTTGACTCCTTTCCTATTAGGAGTCAAAATTGAGGATGGCGGGGACACTCCACCAATGACTGTAGACTATACAAAAACCTAGTGGGGAGCTTGTTGTATCTCACACACTCTAGACCAAACCTATCCTATGCAGTTGGTGCAATTTACAGGTTCATGCAGGAGGCGCATGAGCTACATTGGAAGGATACAAAGTGTATCCTTCGATACTTACATGGCACCATCACATTTGGGATTCATTATGCAGAAAAATCTATATTATATCTCATAGGGTTAAATATTTTGATTGGGCTGGCAATAGTAGTGATCGCAAGTCCACATATGGTTACTCACTCAGTATTGGTTCTCGGCCTTTCATTTGGTCGAGCAAGAAGCGGGTTGTTATTTCTCTATCTTTAGTTGAGGCATAGTACATAGGTGTAGTTAACATAATCATTCAGGCTATGTGGCTACAACATTTTCTCACTGAGTTGGGTATTAAGTTTCATCGATCGATTTCCATCTGGTGTGACAACTAGAGAACTATGAACTTTTGTAGAGATCTAGTTCAGAGGCACGATATGAAGCACATCGAGATCTGCATGCACTACATCCGGGGAATAGTACACGAGGGGATCATTGACCTACATTTTTTTTCTTCAGCAGAACAAACGAAGGATATCTTCACGAATACCTTCACTGAGAAAAAGTTCAATTCTCTGTGAAGTCATCTTGGAGTGAAGGAAACAGTTTCCTAGAAACTCTCAGTTCTTCTTTTTACATACATTGTACCTTCAGGGGGGGTATTTCCCATGAGTTTTTCCCTCTTTCCTCACTTTATTTCAGTGTATCGTTTTTGTTTGGGTACCTAACGTGGCCTCGTTGCCAGGATCCATTCTTTATTTTCACCATAGTGATGTTCAGGGGGGGTGTTGTAGTTACTTCACACACACCTAGGATTTCTTTTTCCTATGTCTATTAGTCTTTATCCAGTCTCCTAAATTTTATGGAGAATATTCATCTAGGAGAATATTCTCTTTAGTTTAAACTTCAGTTTGACTAGTTGAGTGGAGTTTAGATGGTGCATTGGTTTTTTCACCATGAAACATTGGGATCATCACCCAAAAATATGCATTTTCCTTGGGATCATCACCAAAATATCACATTACCCATGATTCCCTATTATCCTCCTCACTTCACTCTGTTTCACTGAGTTAACTGAAGACTGGTAGACTAGTTAACTCAGCTGGGTGGCAGTTCACTCTCGTAACTACCCAAGAAACTAGACTAGGTAGCAGTGCACTCCCATAACTATTGGTGTGTGTTCATATCACTCTAGAAAACCACTATGGTGCATTCAGTTCACCTCCAATGTGCATTGGTTGAATTATATAGAGTATATCATGTGTAAATTATTCATTATACATTATGTTTAATAAGAATTCTTCCATTCTTTATTTCATGCTTCTTCTTTCCCAATTTCTCTCTGCAAATATGTGTAGTATTTTCTAGCTAGATCTAATTCTGTGTAGGTTCAACACATTTACACAATTGTAGAGAAAATATGAGAAAAGAGAAGAACGAGAGAAAGAATGGAACAATTCTCATTAACCAAATGAATGAATGATAATGTACACATGATGTACTCTGTATAACTCAACCAATGTGCATTCGGGGAGAATCCAATGGTCCATAGTGGTGGTATAGAGTGATATGGACATACACCAATAGTTACAAGAGTAAACTTCCACCTAGTATAGTCTCTCGGGCAGTTACAGAAGTGAACTGCCACCTAGCTGAGTTAACTAGTCTATCAGTATTCAATTAACTGACTGAAACACGGTAAAGAGAGGAGGAGATCAAGGAATCATGAGTAATGTGCTAGTCTGGTGATGATACGAAGGAAAATGTGCATTATCTTGTGATGATCCTAATGTTGCAAGATGATAATACCAATGTGGCATCTAGACTCCACTCAATTGATCAAAATGAAGTGTGAACTCAAGAGAATATTCTCCTAGAGGAATATTCTCCCTAAAATATAGAAGACTAAATAATGACTAATAAAAATAGGGAAAACCTTAGGAAAAATAAATCCTAGATGTGTGTGAAGTACTCCAACATCCTCCTTGAACATCACTATGGTGAAAATAAAGAATGGGTCCCAACAATGAGGCCATGTTAGGTGCCCAAGTACAAAATATACACTGAATAAAATGAGGAAAGAGGGAAAACCTCATGGAAAAAATGCCCCCTCAAAGTAAAATGTATGTAAAAAGAAGAACTGATAGTTGTTAGGAAA
>JASDQU010236682.1:0-17000 GCA_032191745.1 Picea mariana
CAAGTATTTTGACCAAGTCAATGATCATCGGAATTGTGACGTTATAAAATATATAAATATGTTTCATTTTACGGATGTTGCGACAAGTTTGCTATAATAATGACATTTCAAAAAGGGTTTGCAGGTCTTCTCAGATAGAGTACAATTATTAAAGGACATTGTACTAGGGCTCTTCTTGTTTTGTTTAAATTTTTTGATTGGTCAAATTTTAAAGGAAACAACTATTAAAAGACATTGTACTAGGGCTAGAGTACATGATGGGTAACAATGACTTTTGAATGGGGTCAACGTTGAAATTTTTTCAAAATGTTTTAGTATGACATCATACATCCTCGAGTCTTGAAACCCTCCCATACTGTCAAGGCACGTGTCTAGTCTAACCATGTCAAATTTCGATGCATATAGGCACATTTTGAAGAAATTTCAACGTTGGCCCCATTCACTGCTCACTATGCGGAGTTGGTGCATGACATTTTTGGTGGTTGAATTGGAAGTTCCATGACATTTAAAGAGAGTTCGAACAAATATTCTACAGATTAAAACAACGACATTTGACAATGAGACACCCATTATGAACATTGTTGCAAACATGGACGATATCAAAGATGATGTGGTCGGGACATCATACATCCTTGTGTCTTGAAACCCTCCCATACCTTCAAGGCATGTATCTAGTCTAACCATGCCAAATTGTGATGCATACAGGCACATATTGAAGAAATTTCAACGTTTGCCCCATTCACTAGTTCTCACTATGCGGGGTCGATGCATAACATTTGTGCTGGATGAATTGGAAGTTCCATGACATTTCAAGAGTGTTCCAACAAATATTCTACAGATGGAAACAACAACATTTGACAAATATGAGATGCCCCATTATGAATGTTGTTGCAAACATGGATGATATCAAAGATTATGTGGCCGGGACATCAAACATCCTTGAGTCTTGAAACCCTCCCATACCGTAAAGGCATGTGTCTAGTCTAACCATGCCAAATTTTTGATGCATACAGGCACATATTGAAGAAATTTAAACGTTGGCCCCATTCACTAGTGCTCACTATGTGGGGTCGGTGCATGAAATTTGTGGTGGTTGAATTGGAAATTCCATGACATTTCAAGAGAGTTCCAACAAAGATTCTACATATGGAAAAAATGACATTTGACAAATATGAGATGCCCCATTATGAACATTGTTGCAAACATGGATGATCTCAAAAATTATGTGGCTGGGAAATCAAACATATTCCTTGAGTCTTGAAACCCTAGTCGCATACCGTCAAGGCATGTGTCTAGTCTAACCATGCCAAATTTCGATGCATACAGGCACATATTGAAGGAATTTCAACGTTGGCCCCATTCACTAGTGCTCACTATGTGGGGTCGGTGCATGAAATTTGTGGTGGTTGAATTGGAAATTCCATGACATTTCAAGAGAGTTCCAACAAAGATTCTACATATGGAAACAATGACATTTGAAAAATATGAGATGCCCCATTATGAATGTTGTTGCAAACATGGATGATCTGAAAAATTATGTGGCTGGGACATCAGACATATTCCTTGAGTCTTGAAACCCTAGTCCCATACCGTCAAGGCATGTGTCTAGTCTAACCATGTCGAATTTCGATGCATACATGCACAGTTTGAAGAAATTTCAACGTTGGCCCCATTCACTGCTCACTATGCGGGGTCGATGGAAGAAATTTCACTATGCTCATTCACCTTCAAGGCAGGCCCCATTCACTATTCTCACTATGAGACATCCATTCTATTGAATGTTGATGCAAGCATGGATGATATCAAATATTATGCGGGGACATCAAACATCCTTAAGTATCGAAACCCTCCCATACCTTCAAGGCAACTATCTAGTTTAACCATGTCAAATTTCGATGCATACGATCACAGATTGAAAACATTTCAACGTTGGCCCCATTCACTACTCACTGTGCGGGGTTGGTGGAAGAAATTTGTGATGGCTGTATTTGAATTTCCATGACAAATTTCAAGATAGTCCTGACAACGATTCTATAGAAGGGAATGGCAAATGATGACAATGAGAGGTGCAACATAATGAGCATTGATTCAAATGTGGAGGATCTTAAAGATTATGTGGGGACATCATACATCCTTGAGTATTGAAACCTTCACATACCGTCAAGCCATGTGTCTAGTATAACCATGTCGAATTTTGATGCATACATGCATAGTTTGAAGAAATTTCAACGTTGTCCCCATTCACTGCTCACTATGCGGGGTTGGTGCAAGGTGACATTTCTGGTGGGTGAATGACAACAGTAATAATAGAGAGGCACAATCCTCATATATGGCAGTCATTTAGGCACATAGAAAGGAAAGTGGGACTTGTGTGATGGCCCAAATCCTAATGCATGACTTTATTGAAGCATATAAAGTAAATTTTATTGCTCAATTCCATGGATTTTAGCCTTCGACCATGGAATAGGCCTAACAACCATCGATGGTGTACCAATCGTTGAAATGATAACCATATGTCACTGATGGGTTAAATATTATAGGGCCCTAGATATGGAACATAAACCCGATAAGTTAATTTACTTGTTGCAAGTTTTAGAAATTTACATCACATTATGGCAAAGTATATCAAAACAATTTATCATACTCTAGATTTAGTTTAGTTAGTTTTGGAAATGAGAGTACATTTTAGTCATTTATTGAGTTAGTTTTGGAAATGGGAGTACTTTTTCTAATTTTACTCATTTTACCCATCGGTGCACTACCTCTACCAGTCGACGACGCAGTGCGAAATCCGGGAACCCCACCAATTCCCTCTCGGGACACCCAAATATACTGAGTTTTCTTAATTCAACCTCAGATGGTAGGAGAGATGAGTCAATTAATCTATGAAATACCTACTTCCTTTTTCCCATAGATCTTCTCCTATGGTACATCTCATCATCAGAGAAGGTATCTGAATTTTGGGTCAAGGATTATTCATGCCTCAGAGTAGATCTCACTCTTTACCACTCTACCTTGGATGCTACATTTCTTCCCACAAGTACAACTACAACTCTTCCCACATGCCTGTGGGCAGAGTTGCATCTACAAATCATGTGAATAAATGTTGATGTTGAAGGGGCTCAAGCACATGTTGAAAATATTAATGTTGAAGCTTGGGATAAGGCTGGAGTGCATGCAAAAAATGCATCTATGGAACTTGATGCTCAAGCATGTGTGGTGTCCACAAATGTTTACATGGAATATTTTTCCCAAGGTCCATTGCAAAGGGTGGATTGAGTGTCAATGTTGAGATGGAAGCACCCAATGAGGGGATTATTGATATTTTCTAGAGGGATACAAAATAACATGCTCGATAATTGGGAATTATTCAATGTTAAGAGATGTCCAATACATCGGGTGGCTCAATGGAGAGATTGAGCCAATGTTTGAGATAATGGTCTCCACATGTTAAACAATTGTTCATTAGGTTGAGGATTGTAAAGGAGTCTATTGATATTGATAATATTACTCATGGCCAAATCTATTTTAATCAAATGTTTTTTATGTTGGGTTGAAGTCATTATCTAATGAACACCAGCGTAAAACATAGAGGAAGTTCATTGAGAGGAATAAATATGACTAGACCCAGTTTATCATTGATAATATCTTGATCCATGTACGAGGGTGTGAGAAATTTTCCATTCTTGTGGATATTCCAAGGAAAAGTGAGATGGTTAAACCGCAACATGTATTATGAACTTTTTCATTACAAATATTTGTAGAGTTTGTTAGAGGAATGGAGGTTGATTATTGGTGATCAAGACCTAGACCTAGACCTATACCTAGACATGGAAAGACCTAGTCCATGACCTAGACTCCCCTAGATCCATCTAAGCCTAAGCATAAACTATACCAAACCCTTAACCACCTCCAGACTCGTTCCTTGAGTGCAATATGCATATACCTCTTGTGAAAGGCCCCACAACCCTTGCAACCACATCACCCACATCTTGGAGCTCTAACCATTTCTCTATGCTTGAAAACGATCTCAATCCTAACCTCTTAGGTCCTAGTTGTCCCCATACCCATATACATATTTATTAATAAATAAGTTTGGTCTATAATAAATGCTATATCCGTTGCATAAAGGGCACACACACACTCTTGTGACTTGATAACCTTGTAGTTGTTGTTCATCTATACCCAATAGAAATGCATGTGAATTCCTGTTGGGAATTTTTTTGTGCCAAGAACACTCCACTACCTCACCTATCTCAAGCCCAAAATATATTTCCCGACATCTGCACAAAAAATAGAGCACACATACATGTTTTTTATTATTTTAGTATTGGTGTGAATGATAGCAATAATTATAAAGAGGCACAATCCCCATATATGGCAGTCATTTAGGCACATAGAAAGGAAAGTGGGACTTGTGTGATGGCCCAAATCCTAATGCATGACTTTATTGAAGCATATCAAGTAAATTTTATTGCTCAATTCCATGGATTTTAGACTTCGACCATGGAATAGGCCTAACAACCATCGATGGTGTACCAATCCTTCAAATGATAGCAGTATGTCACTGATGGGTTAAATATTATAGGGCTCTAGATATGGAACATTAACCTGATAAGTTAATGTAGTTGTTGCAAGTTTTAGAAATTTACATCACATTATGGCAAAGTATATCAAAACAATTTATCATACTCTAAATTTAGTTTAGTTAGTTTTGGCATTGAGAGTACATTTTAGTCATTTATTGAGTTAGTTTTGGCAATGGGAGTAATTTTTCTATTTTTACTCATTTTACCCATCTATGAACTACCTCTACCAGTCGACGACGCAGTGGGAAATCTAGGAACCCCACCAATTCCCCCTCGGGACACCCAAATATACTTAGTTTTTTTAATTCAACCTCATATGGTAGGAGAGATGAGTCCATTAATCCATGAAATACCTACTTCCTTTTTCTCATAGATCTTCTCCTATGGTACATGTCATCATCAAAGAAGGTTTTTGAATTTGGGGTCAAGGATTATTCATGCCTCAGAGTAGATCTCACTCTTTACCACTCTACCTTGGATGCTACAACTCTTCCCACAAGTACAACTTCAACTCTTCCCACATCCCTACGGGCAGAGTTGCATCTACAAATCATGTGAATAAATGTTGATGTTGAAGGGGCTCAAGCACATGTCGAAAATGTTAATGTTGAAGCTTGGGATAAGGCTGGGGTGCATGCAAAAAATGAATCTATGGAACTTGATGCTCAAGCATGTGTGGTGTCCACAAATGTTTGCATGGAATATTTTTCCCAAGGTCCATTACAAATGGTGGATTGAGTGTTAATGTTGAGATGGGAGCAGCCAATGATGGGATTATTGATATTTTTCTAGAGGGATACAAAATAACATGCTCCATAATTGGGAATTATTCAATGTTGAGTGACATCCAATACATCGAGTGGATCAATGGAGAGATTAAGTCAATGCTTGAGATAATGGCCTCCACATGTTAAAAAATTGTTCATTAGGTTGAGGATTACAAGGGAGTCTATTGATTGATAATATTACTCACGGTCAAATCTGTGTTAATCAATTTTTTTTTATGTTGGGTTGAATTCATTGTCTAATGAACACCAGCATAAAAAATAGAGGAAGTTCATTGAGAGGAATAAATATGATCGGACCTAGATTATCAATGATAATATCTTGATCCATGTACAAGGGTGTGAGAAACTGTGCATTCTTGTGGATATTCCAAGGAAATGTGAGATGGTAAAACCACAACATGTATTATGAACTTTTTCATTACAAATATTTGTAGAGTTTGTTATAGGAATGGAGGTTGATTACTGGTGATCAAGATCTAGACCTATACCTAGACCTAGACCATGACCTAGACCCCCCTAGATCCACTTAAGCCTAAGCATAACCTATACCAAACCCTTAACCACCTCCACGCTCGTTCCTTGAGTGCAATACGCATATATCTCTTGTTAAAGGCCCCGCCACCCTTGCACCCACATCACCCACATCTTGGAGATCTAACCATTTCTCTATTCTTGAAAACGATTTCAATCCTAACCCCTTAGGTCCTAGTTGTACCCATACCCCTATACATATTTATTAATAAATAATTTGTTCTATAATAAATGCTATATCTGTTGCATAAAGAGCACACACATGCTCTTGTGACTTGATAACCTTGCAGTTGTTTTTCGTTTATACCCAATAGAAATGCATGCACATTCCTGTTGGGAATTTTTTGGTGCCAAGAACACTCCACTACCTCAGCTATCTCAAGCCCAAAATGCATTTCCCGACATCTGCACAAAAAATAGTGCACACATACATGTTTTTTATTATTTTAGTATTGGCGTGAATGATAGCAATAATAATAGAGGCACAATCCTCATATATGGCGATCATTTAGGCACATAGATAGGAAAGTGGGACTCGTGTGATGGCCCAAATCCTAATGCATGACTTTATTGAAGCATATAAAGTAAATTTTATTGCTCAATTCCATGGATTTTAGCTTTCGACCATGGAATAGGCCTAACAACCATCGATGGTGTACCAATCCTTGAAATCATAACCATATGTCACTCATGGGTTAAAATTAACCCAATAATTTAAGGTATTTGTTGCAAGTTTTAGAAATTTACATCACATTATGGCAAAGTATATCAAAACAATTTATCATACTCTAGATTTAGTTTAGCTAGTTTTGGAAATGAGAGTAAATTTTAGTCATTTATTGAGTTAGTTTTGGCATTGGGAGTGCTTTTTCTAATTTTACTCATTTTACCCATCGGTGCACTACCTCTACCAGTCGACGACACAATGGAAAATCCGGGAACCCCACCAATTCCCCCTCGGGACACCCAAATATACTCAGTTTTCTTAATTCAACCTCAGATGGTAGGAGAGAGGAGTCCATTAATCCATGAAATACCTACTTCATGTTTCCCATGAATCTTCTCCTATGGTACATCTCATCATCAAAGAAGGTCTTTGAATTTGGGGTCAAGGATTATTCATGCCTCGAAGTAGATCTCACTGTTTACCACTCTACCTTGGATGCTACAACTCTTCCCACAAGTACAACTACAACTCTTCCCACACGCCCGTGGGCAGAGTTGCATCTATAAATCATGTGAATAAATGTTGATGTTGAAGGGGCTCAAGAACATGTCGAAAATATTAATGTTGAAGCTAGGGATAACGTTGGGGTGCATGCAAAAAATGCATCTATGGAACTTGATGCTCAAGCATGTGTGGTGTCCACAAATGTTTACATGGAATATTTTTCCCAAGGTCCATTACAAAGGGTGGATTGAGTGTCAATGTTGATATGGGAGCACCCAATGAGGGGATTATTGATATTTTTCCATAGGGATACAAAATAACATGCTCCATAATTGGGAATTATTCAATGTTGAGTGATGTCCAATACATCGGGTGGCTCAATAGAGAGATTGAGCCAATGTTTGAGATAATGGTCTCCACATGTTAAACAATTGTTCATTAGGTTGAGGATTGCAAGGGAGTCTATTAATATTGATAATATTACTCATGGTCAAATCTGTTTTAATCAATTTTTTTTATGTTGGGTTGAAGTCATTGTCTAATGAACACCAACATAAAACATACAGGAAGTTCATTGAGAGGAATAAATATGAACAGACCTAATTTATCAATGATAATATCTTGATCCATGTACGAGGGTGTGATAAATTGTGCATTCTTGTGGATATTCCAAGGAAATGTGAGATGGTTAAACCACAACATGTATTATGAACTTCTTCTTTACAAATATTTGTAGATTTTGTTAGAGGAATGGAGGTTGATTACTGGTGATCAAGACCTAGACCTAGAGCTAAACCTAAACATGGAAATACCTAGACCATGACCTACACCCCCCTAAATCCATCTAAGCCTAAGCATGACCTATACCAAACCCTTAACCACCTCCACACTCGTTCCTTGAGTGAAATATGCATATACCTCTTGTTAAATGCCCCACAACCCTTGCAACCACATCACCCACATCTTGGAGCTCTAACCATTTCTCTATGCTTGAAAACGATTTCAATCCTAACTCCTTAGGTCCTAGTTGTCCCCATACCCCTATACATATTTATTAATAAATAAGTTTGGTCTATAATAAATGTTATATCTGTTGCATAAAGAGCACAGACACGCTCTTCTGACTTGATAACGTTGTAGTTTTTCGTTTATACCCAATAGAAATGCATGCGCATTCCTGTTGGGAATTTTTTGGTGCCAAGAACACTCCACTACCTCACGTATCTCAAGCTTGAAATATATTTCCCAACATCTGCACAAAAAATAGCGCACACATACATGTTTTTTAGTATTTTAGTATTGGTGTGAATGACAACAGTAATAATAGAGAGGCACAATCCTCATATATGGCAGTCATTTAGGCACATAGAAAGCAAAGTGGGACTTGTGTGATGGCCCAAATCCTAATGCATGACTTTATTGAAGCATATAAAGTAAATTTTATTGCTCAATTCCATGGATTTTAGCCTTCAACCATGGAATAGGTCTAACAACCATCGATAGTGTACCAATCCTTGAAATGATAACCATATGTCACTAATGCGCTAAATACTATAGGGCACTAGATATGGAACATTAACCCAATATGTTAATGTAGTTGTTGTAAGTTTTAGAAGTTTACATCACATTATGGCAAAGTAGATCAAAACAATTTATCATACTCTAGATTTAGTTTAGTTAGTTTTGGAAATGAGAGTACATTTGCGTCATTTATTGAGTTAGTTTTGGCAATGGGAGTGATTTTTCTAATTTTACTCATTTTACCCATCGGTGCACTACCTTTACCAGTCAACGATGCAGTGGTAAATACGGGAACCCCACTAATTCACCCTCATGACACCCAAATATAATCAGTTTTCTTAATTCAACCTTATATGGTAGGAGATATGAGTCCATTAGTCCATGAAATACCCACTTCCTTTTTTCCATAGATCTTCTCCTATGGTACATCCCATCATCAAAGAAGGTCTTTGAATTTGGGGTCAAGGATTATTCATGCCTCGGAGTAGATCTCACTCTTTACCTCTCTACCTTGGATGCTATAACTCTTCCCACAGGCCTGTGGGCAGAGTTGCATCTACAAATCATGTGAATAAATGTTGATGTTGAAGGGGCTCAAGCACATGTCGAAAATATTAATGTTGAATCTTGGGATAAGGTTGGGGTGCATTCAAAAAATGCATCTATGGAACTTGATGCTCAAGCATGTGTGGTGTCCACAAATGTTTACATGGAATATTTTTCCCAATGTCCATTACAAAGGGTGGATTGAGTGTCAATGTTGAGATGGGAGCACCTAATGAGGGGATTATTGATATTTTTCCAGAGGGATACAAAATAACATGCTCCATAATTGGGAATTATTCAATGCTCAAAGACGTTCAATACATCGGGTGGCTCAATGGAGAGATTGAGCCAATGTTTGAGATAATGGTCTCCACATGTTAAACAATTGTTCATTAGGTTGAGGATTGCAAGGTAGTCTATTGATATTGATAATATTACTCATGGAAAAATCTATATTGATCAATTTTTTTTTATGTTGGGTTGATGTCATTGTCTAATGAACATCAACATAAAACATACAAGAAGTTCATTGAGAGGAATAAATATGACTAGACCCAGTTTATCAATGATAATATCTTGATCCATGTTCGAGGGTGTGAGAAATTGTGCATTCTTGTGGATATTGTTAGCAACAATTGTGGTATCGGGGAACAAAGGTACGCGGGTCTGCAGGATTGTGCGATAAGTGCCCAATTGCAGCACACAGAAGAAATATGTTTGGGGCCCAAGTCAAGCAAGCGAGCCTGATCATGTACATGAGAAGTAGAAAAAGAGATCTAGACCGTCCGTCTGGGAAAGGACGCGTGGCGGGAGATCGGCGTCAGCAGGAAAGTCCCGATAGGGAAACGCCCATCGGGGAACTTGAAGCCATCGAGATATCGGGGATCTTGGGGACGACTGATTCGTGCACTTAAAAAGTGTGAACCGTGAAACCCCGATGGAGAGTAGGGTCAAAAGGCATATGGTAGTGGTCACTTGGACCTGGGCCTAGTCAAAGGGCTAGCACGGAAGGCGCATTGGCAATCGAAAAATCGCGAGTCCCATGGACACAAACATTGTGTCATCGTGAACACCGAATATCCGATGGAGGGTTTGGCTACGGTCACACGAAGACAGGTCATATGGATCATGTTCTAGCCGGTAGGGGCTAGCTCATAGATTTGGAGCTCATCGCATATCGGATATCGAATTTTGGGAAGCTGGCACCCCTTATTTCTTGCACTTTGAAACTGTGAACCCCAAATTTTTTATAGTGCCCAGAATCGGGCCCACGGATTTGGTGCCTGGTCATCGAGAAGGAGGCCTGGGGAAGGGGCATTTATGTTTTTCATTCTGCCTCTCAGACCCCGATGACATGTATCCTCCATTTCATTATCTTGCACTCTTAGCCACCTCCACCTCAGCTTATTTCCCCCCACCTTGTTCAGTCACCGAATATCCTGTCTGTCATGCCCCATCACCTCAGCCTTGTCAGCATCGTCCACATTGGCCAGCCGAGTCCCCCTGCAGAAATCCATCAAAGAAGTAAATAGCCAAAGGTAGGCTACCACATCTCCCAAATGAATATTTGACCAGAGCCTCTCAGGTCCCGATAAATCAGTTAATGCAAATAAGGAAGGTGAGTGATACATCATCTCCTTCCTTAAATAGAAGGATAGAAAGGAGCGTGTACAGAGACAGTCTGTCAGTTCCTCCTGACAAAGATCGTGCCTGACAGATGACTGCATGGGTATTCTGCCCAATGTCTGCATGCGTAGCCTAACAGAGAAGCTCCTCAATGTCAAGCATTGAATTCATGATATGATCGCGCCTTCAACGCCTGAGTGAGTTCCAAGTATATGTAGGCATTTCTACCATTTTTGTGGGTATCGATGGTTGATAAGAGCTCCCGGTTGTAAAACTTTAATGAAGCACTATTTTCTGGTTATTTCTATACTTCTGAGACTTCTTGCCTTATGAATGCCAGTTTCTTTACATCTTCGTTATACTCTGTTAGAGAAGCTCGGAATTGGAGGATCCAGTCGAGTTGTAGCTGTTATAGGATGATGTTGTAATGGATCACTGTAATAGTTACAGAGTCTCTAATCGGTTCCTGTTATTTCCTTAACACTGAATGACTTGGAATTGGAGGATCCAGACAAGTCTTCTATTCAGTTTCTTGAAGCCCTGAACCATGAGGATCCTGTGTTCAGAGTTTTTCCCCTACAAACCGTTGTAAGCCTGTTGCCTAAAGCTGTTTGTTCACCTTTCTTACTAAGTCTTCCACCTGCTCATCTTTTAATCAACCCACTGGCTGAATTTAGGATTCCATACCTCCTTTGTTCTTTACGAACCAGATCTAGTCCCCAAGTTAGAGTGATATCTCCTCAAGTCTCTACCCATTTGATCGCCCATTTATCAAGCCGTGACATAAAAACTGGTGGGCATCAGGCTCTGCTCCTGCAAGCAATCCAGGAGTGACTTCCGATGGTAACATTTCTGGCACCGTTGTCGGGGATGAAATTGAAGATTTTCCCTGGGCAGAATGACAATGAGCTTCTGAATCCGAAGGTGCATCGGATTATCAGAGCCTTTCAAGATTGCTAATATGCACCTGGTGACTCCATTGTGACTACTCCACTGGGGAGAACCTACTCTATTAATTGTGGCTTTCAGAGGCAGTCATACGCGGTCTCATCCACAGCTGCCTCTAGCTACACCCGAAATAGATCCAGAGGTGGTGCTGAGAAGGGGAAAGGCCTCTGAAGAAGAAGTGTCCATCACTGAACCAGGTAATCCACCACATCCTTCTGTGGGAGCTCCTTTTTCTCCTCCTTAGTTTCCCGACAGGCCTGTTTCTGCAGTTTCTCGTTTCCTAAATTTTGGGAGTGTTCCTGTGGAGTTTTCCTCTTCTGGTCTGGTACTGGAGGGTCAATACCTTGTCACTCCCCTCTCCCATGAATCTATACCCTGGCATAGACCCAGGACCGCAGAAGATTTCCCTATGCCTAGCTTAACCACTCCTGTGCAAAGAGGAGCACCCGCTGACTTGAGCTCGATAGCCTTCTCCTTAAATCCCCTCTTGTTCCCCACTCTAGTCAGAGGTGCATTCTCAGCAGTCCCTTCGCGAACTCCTTCTCCTCCAAGCTCTCCTTCACCTAATATTCCTATGGCTGGTGCTAATCCCCCTCTGAATAGAATGGACGCCATAGTTGCTGCTAGGTATGCTCCCTTGATCTTACCTCAGCTCACGAATCCTTTCCCTGCTGGAGATTACTTGAAATATATGCCCAAGGTCACCGGGGAAGGGGACATAACTGCGGAAGAACACCTGGCTGCTTTCTACAATTATGAAGACAACCTGAACATTGGAAATGAAGATGTCTGGATGAGGGTTTTTGTCTAGATCCTGGATGGTGAGGTAAGGAAATGGTTTAGCGGATTAGCTCCTGGATATATTGCTAGAATTGAAGCCCTAGATAATGCTTTCCTGAGGTAGTGGGGAGATAAGAAGGATTTCATGTATTATATGACTGAGTTCGGGTCTTTGAAGAAGATGGAAGGGGATTCTGTCTATGACTTCTCCAAAAGATTCAATAAAATGTACAATAAGATTCCTGATGAAATAAAGCCATCAGAAGCCTCGACCAAGATGTCCTATGCTAGTGCGTTTGGCCCCGATTTCTGTCTTTTATTGAGAAAAAGAAGAGCCACATCCTTAGCTCAAATGCAAGACACAACCATAGAAGTGGAATCCAATGTATTAGAAGTCAATAGATTGAGGAACGAGGCTGACACGCGCAGGAGAAAGGGATAATCCGAAGCCTCAACTTCTGGCCCATCGACGCCCCACCTTCAAGTAGATGAACTGACCAAGATGGTGAAGTCTCTATCTGCAGAGATGGAAAGAATGAAGGTAGAGAGGAGGCAATCATACAAGGGCCCTCAGAGGACCGAAAACAAAGGAGTTTTTCGGAGGCCAAACAATATCGCTTCCCTGATGATGCAAAGAGACAGAGATGACCAGAAAATTCAGGCTCCTTTTTAAAACAATTTTGTGGCTAAGGGAGAAGAAGGGGAAACAAACAAACTTGATCCTAAAATCCATTGCTTTTGGGATACTCCTCTTTTTCCTCATCTCACTCAATCAGCATACGAGGAGTCTCTCATGGATAGTTAGCTAAATGAATTGAACAAGGGAGAAAAGGCTGGCGGTGGTCAAGGCAGGTACAACCTGAGGTCCAACAAAAGAACAACAACACCTGATATTCCTGAGCAGTCCACTAGAACAGAAAATCCTGCTAACGCAGTAGCAGGTGGTCACAGAGGTAAGAAGGCCCAACCCCTCTCTCCCATTGTCCATAATCATGTTCCTAAAATAAAAGAAATCCCAAAGCCTACATCTTCTTTTAATTTTGAGCATGAGATCCAAAAGATCAGGATCCCTGTGCCCCTCACTGAACTGATTAAACATGACGAATTCAAAAAGAGCTTCTCTGAACTTTTACAGTCTGAAGCCTCATGCCTTCCCTCAGACTCCATAAACCTCCAAGATGAAAAGCCAGCAGTTTTCCTGGTCCCCATGGTATAAAATAGAGATGACTCATCCCCCCCTTTATACACATCCCTGAATGTACATGATAAAGTGCTGCACAACTGCTTGATGGATTAGGGGCCTCTCACAACCTCATGCCCAAAACTATCATGGAAGAGTTAGGGCTAGAAGTTACCTGAGCCTATCATGACCTCTATTCCTTTGACTCCAGGAGAGTTCAGTGTCTTGGAGTGATCAAGGACCTGGTTGTGACCTTGTTTCAACTGCCCATGAAGAGTGTGGTCATGGATATTGTAGTAGATGATGTCCGCCCCAAGTTCGGTATGCTATTATCAAGATCTTGGATAAAAATACTGGGGGGAACCTTGCAGATGGAGCTCACATATGCTACCATCCCAGTGTTTGGAGGAGAACATAGAAGACTATATAGGGAAGCTCAATTGGCCTATATAATTAGTGATGAAGCCAACCCTACCAACCATCCCATCTTTTCCCTGGACACTGACTTAGTCTCCAGTTTACTACAACGCACCCATGCCCCCGAGCCTCCTCTCAAACTTAGAAAGAAGCCCACCAGTTCCCCCAAACTTCCTCCCTCCATCACCCCCATCTGGAAATTGTTCTTTGATGGAGCCTCTTCCAGGGAAGGCGCTAGAGTTGGGGTGGTTTTTGTGTCACCTTCTCGGGAAACCATATATTTATCATACAAATTAGAATTTGAAGCTACCAACAATGTGGAAGAGTATGAGGCTCTTGTTCTGGGATTAAGAGATGCGAGGGAAATGGGAATTCAGGAGGTAGCAGTGTTCGGTGATGCAGAGTTGGTGGTCCAGCAGATCAGAAACGTTTATCAGGCTAAGCATCCTCGACTCAGAAGCTATAGAAATGAGGTATGGGACCTAGCTGACAGTTTCTTCTCAGCATTTAACATTTCATTCATCCCAAGAGAGGAGAACACAGTGGCAGATTCCTTGGCTACATCGGCTAGTAATTTCAAAGTACCTTTGCCACCCAAATTCAGATATGATGTAGAGGTAAAATACAGGACCTCCATACCTGACAACGTCAAACATTGGAAGGTATTCGAGGATGATCTCGAGGTCAGAAGGTTTTTGGAGACTGTCGAGGAATTTTCAAAAATGCACATTGACCACGACGCCGTCTCAGAGGAAGAGCTCGATGGGGGTAATTTTCTGAATAAAATTGCAGAGCGTGACATTGTAGAGCTGCCCAGAAACCATATTCCCAGAGGACTGGTTCCTTTGGAAAGACTTTTTGATGGAAATGATGTATCGTTAAAGGGAGAAGTCTCAGAGGAGGACGCTGGTACTATTTAGTGCAACATTGGGACTGAGCGTGAGCCCAAGTATGTCAAATTGTTAAGAAGTTTGACAAAGGAGCAGAGGTCTAAATACATGGGACTTTTGAGGGAATTTGCGAATGTTTTCGCCTAGACGTACGAAGACCTCAAAACATATGACATTTCTGTCATCGAGCATAAAATCCCATTAAAAGAAGATGCAAAGCCGTTTAGGAAGAAACTAAGACAGATCAATCCTATGCTACTGCCTATCATGGAGAGGGAAGTGAAGAAGCTGCTTAAAGCTCAGATCATTGTACCACTGAGATATTCAGAGTGGGTGGCCAACTTGGTGCCAGTAAGGAAAAAGAATGGAGAGATCCGACTTTGTGTAGACTTCAGAAACCTGAACAGGAGCTCATGGAAGGATAATTGCCCCTTGCTGATGATGGAACATATACTACAGAGGGTGACAGGAGCCTCCAGGATGTCCATGATTGATGGATTCTCTAGCTACAATCAAGTCTTCGTTCTGCCTGAGGACAGGGAAAAGACAACGTTCACCACTCCATGGGGCACATTCATGTATGCCAATATGCCGTTTGGATTAATCAATGCAGGGGTGACATTCCATCGCACCATGGATATAGCTTTCATCGGGGAAAAGGATAAATTCGTGGTCATTTATCTGGATGACATCACAGTATTTTCAAAATCTAACAAAGAGCACTGTTGTCATCTCAGGAAAGTTTTCCTAAAATGCAGAAAGTTTGGCATTTCATTAAACCCCAAGAAATCTCTGTTTGCCATGTAGGATGGAAAGTTACTAGGCCACATAGTATCGGCAGAAGGAGTCAGAATTGACCCCAGAAGAGTTGAGGCGATACAAGCCTTATCAATCCCGAGGTCCAAGAAGGAGGTCCAATCTTTCCTCGGTAAAATTAATTTTCTGAGGAGGTTTGTGCCTAACTTTGCTGAGGAGGTAAAGCTGATAACAGCCATGTTAGAGAAGGAGAATTAAGTAAGGTGGACCCCTCAATTGAGGCATTCTTTTGAACAAATCAAGAAGGCCCTAACTGAATCTCTTATGCTTATCAGTCCCGACTACTCAAAGGATTTCCTGATTTTCTCCTTTGCCTCACCTGACACAGTGGCTATTGTTCTATTACAGACAAATGACAGTGGGCTAGAGTAGCCTATTTCTTATTTCAGCCGAGCATTGAGGGATGCCAAAGTCAGGTATGACATTATGGAGAAGCAGGATTATGCTCTAGTAAAAGCTCTCAAAGCTTTTAGAACCTACATCCTACAGTCAAAGATCATTGCCTATGTCCCCTCGGCTGTTGTTAAAGACATTCTTATTCAGCCTGACATAGACGGGAGAAGGAGTAAATGGATAGCCAAAATCCTGGAATTCGACCTGGAAATAAGGCCTACCAAATTGATCAAAGGGAAAGGTTTAGCCAAGCTGTTGGCTAAAGAAAACTGCCAAGCATTGGGGATAATTTTCATCAACGAATGCTCAGGTATTCAGCAGGATCGACTGCCTGACGTAGACCATCAAAGGGAGCCCCCATTGGCTCGATGTCCTTGGTATAAGGATGTCATATACTTTCTGCAGGAGATGTGGCCTCCAGACAACCTGCAAAGAAGCAAAGCAAGAGCTCTAAAGCTCAAAGCAGTCAGGTATTGCCTGATCGGTCAAGTGCTATATTGGAAAGACCCCCTGGGGGTGCTTTTAAAATGCATGAGTCCACCAGAGGCTGAGATGATCGTGGCTGAATTTCACAGTAGCCTGTGTGGAGGGCACCATTTGTAGAGAGCCACAGCCCACAAAATCCTTAGGGCCGGATACTACTAGCCTACTGTGTTCACTGATGTCTGCAAAAGGGTCAGAGCCTGCATCAAGTGTAAAAAAATTGCAAGAATGCAGCAGCTCAGGTCTCTGCCATTAAATCCGGTGGTGGTTTTAGGGCCTTTCCAACAGTGGGGCCTAGATTTCATTGGGGAAATTCACCTT
>JASDQU010236682.1:17100-31257 GCA_032191745.1 Picea mariana
TATAGACCATCCGTTTGGGAAAGGACATGTGGCGGGAGATCGGCGTCAGCATGAAAGTCCCGACAGAGAAGCGCCCATCGGGGAACTTGAAGCCATCGGGATATCAGGGATCTTGAGGACGAGTGATTCAAGCACTTAAAAAGTGCGAACCATGAAACCCCGATGGAGAGTAGGGTCAAAAGGAATATGGTAGTGGTCACTTGGACCAGGGCCTAGTCAAAGGGCTAGCACAGAAGGCGCATCGGCAATCGGAAAATCACGAGTCCCGTGGACACAAACATTGTGTCATCGTGAACGCTGAAACTCCGATGGAGGGTTTGGCTACGGTCACACGAAGACAGGTCATATGGATTGTGTTCTATCCGATAGGGGATAACTCATAGAGGTGGAGCTCATCACATATCGGATATCGAATTTCAGGAAGCTGGCACCCCTTATTTCTTGCACTTTGAAACTCCTAACCCCGAATTTTTGATAGTGCCCAGAATCGGGACCATGGATTTGGTGCCTAGTCATCGAGAAGGAGGCCTGGGGAAGGGGCGTTTATGTTTGTCATTCTGCCTCTCAGACCCCGATGACATGTATCCTCCATTTCATTATCTTGCACTCTTAGCCACCTCTGCCTCAGCTTATTTCCCCCCACCTTGTTCAGTCACCGAATATCCTGTCTGTCATGCCCCATCACCTCAGCCTTGTCAACTCCGTCCACATTGTCCAGTTGATTCCCCCTACAGAAATCCAACAAAGCAGTAGACAGCCGAAGGTAGGCTACCACATCTCCCAAATGAATATTTGACTAGAGCCTCTCAGGTCCCGATGAATGAGTTAATGCAAATAAGGAAGGTGGGTGATACATCATCTCCTTCCTTAAATAGAAGGATAGAAAGGAGCGTGTACAGAGACAGGCTGTCAGTTCCTCCTGACAAAGATCGTGTCTGACAGACGACTGCATGGGCATTCTACCCAACGTCTACATGCGTAGCCTAACAGAGAAGCTCCTCAATGTCAAGCATTGAATTCATTATATGATCGCGCCTTCAGTGCCTGAGTGAGTTCCAAGTATATGTAGGCATTTCTACCATTTTTGTGGGTATCGATGGTTAAGCAGAGCTCCCGGTTGTAAAACTTTAATGAAGCACTGTTTTCTGGTTATTTCTAGACTTCTGAGACTTCTTGCCTTATGAATGCCAGTTTCTTTACATCTTCGTTATACTGTGTTAGAGCAGCTCGGAATTGGAGGATCCAGTCGAACTGTAGTTGTTATAGGATGATGTTGTAATGGATCACTGTAATAGTTACGGAGTCTCTAATCAGTTCCTGTGATTTCCTTAACGCTGAATGACTTGGAATTGGAGGATCCAGTCAAGTCTTCTATTCAGTTTCTTGAAGCCCTGAACCAGGAGGATCCTGCATTCAGAGTTTTTCCCCTACAAACCTATGTAAGCCTGTTGCCAATAGCTGTTTGTTCACCTTTCTTACTAAGTCTTCCACTTGCTCATCTTTTAATCAACCCACTGGCTGAAGTTAGGATTCCAGACCTCCTTTGTTCTTTACGTACCAGATCCAGTCCCCGAGTTAGAGTCATATCTCCTCAAGTCTCTACCCATTTGATCGCCCATTTATCAAACCGTGACATAAAAACTGATGGGCATCGGGCTTTGCTCCTACAAGAAATCCAGGAGTGACTTCCGACGCTAACAGATATTACAAGGAAATGTGAGATGGTTAAACCACAACATGTATTATGAACTTTTTCATTACAAGTATTTGTAGAGTTTGTTAGAGGAATGGAGGTTGATTACTGGTGATCAAGACCTATACCTAGACCTAGACCTAGACGTGGAAATACCTAGACCATGACCTAGACCCCCCTAGATCCATCTAAGCCTAAGCATAACCTATACCAAACCCTTAACCACCTCCACACTCGTTCCTTGAGTGCAATATGCATATACCTCTTGTTAAAGGCCCCACAACCCTTGCACCCACATCACCCACATCTTGGAGCTCTAACCATTTCTCTATGCTTGAAAACGATTTCAATTCTAACCCTTAGGTGCTAGTTGTCCCCATACCCCTATACATATTTATTAATAAATAAGTTTGGTCTATAATAAATGCTATATCCGTTGCATAAAGAGCACACACATGCTCTTGTGACTTGATAACCTTGTAGTTGTTGTTCATTTATACCCAATAGAAATGCATGCTCATTCGTGTTGGGAATTTTTTGGTGCCAAGAACACTCGACTACCTCACCTATCTCAAGCCTTAAATATATTTCCCGACATCTGCACAAAAAATAGCGCACACATACATGTTTTTTATTATTTTAGTATTGGTGTGAATGACAACAGTAATAATAGAGAGGAACAATCCTAATATATGGCATTCATTTAGGCACATAGAAAGGAAAGTGGGACATGTGTGATGGCCCAACTCCTAATGCATGACTTTATTGAATCATATAAAGTAAATTTTGTTGCTCAGTTCCATGGATTTCAGCCTTCAACCATGGAATAGGCCTAACAACCATCGATGGTGTACCAATCCTTGAAATGATAACCATATGTCACTAATGGCTTAAATATTATAGGGCCCTAGATATGGAACATTAACCCGATAAGTTAATGTAGTTGTTGCAAGTTTTAGAAATTTACATCACATTATGGCAAAGTATATCAAATTCTTTTATCATACTCTAGATTTAGTTTAGCTAGTTTTGGCAATGAGAGTACATTTTAGTCATTTATTGAGTTAGTTTTGGAAATGGGGGTACTTTTTCTAATTTTACTCATTTTATCCATCGGTGCACTACCTCTACTATTCGACGACGTAGTGGGATATCAGAGAACCCCACCAATTCCCCCTCGGGACACCTAAATATACTCAGTTTTCTTAATTCAACCTCAGATGATAGGAGAGATGAGTCCATT
Organism: Picea mariana; assembly: GCA_032191745.1. Taxonomy (NCBI): domain Eukaryota; kingdom Viridiplantae; phylum Streptophyta; class Pinopsida; order Pinales; family Pinaceae; genus Picea; species Picea mariana. Next base: position 20,037 of record JASDQU010236682.1, read on the forward strand.
AATCCATGAAATACCTACTTCCTTTTTCCCATAGATCTTCTCCTATGGTACATCTCATCATAAAAGAAGGTCTTTGAATTTGAGGTCAATGATTATTCATGCTTAGGAGTAGATCTCACTCTTTACCACTCTACCTTCGATGCTACATTTCTTCCCACAAGTACAACTAAAACTCTTCCTACAGGCCTGTGGGTAGAGTTGCATCTACAAATCATGTCAATAAATGTTGATGTTGAAGGGGATCAAGCACATGTCCAAAATATTAATGTTGAAGGTTGGGATAAGGCTGGGGTGCATGCAAAAAAAGCATCTATGGAATTTGATGCTCAAGCATGTGTGGTGTCCACAAATGTTTACATGGAATATTTTTCCCAAGGTCCATTACAAAGGCTGGATTGAATGTCAATGTTGAGATGGGAGCACCCAATGAGGGGATTATTGATATTTTTCTAGAGGGATACAAAATTGCATGCTCCATAATTGGGAATTATTCAATGTTGAGTGACATCCAATACATCGAGTGGCTCAATGGAGAGATTGAGCCAATGTTTGAGACAATGGTCTCCACATGTTAAACAATTGTTCATTAGGTTGAGAATTGCAAGGGAGTCTATTGATATTGATAATATTACTCATGGTCAAATTTGTTTTAATCAATTTTTTTTTACGTTAGGTTGAAGTCATTGTCTAATGAACACCTGCGTAAAACATAGAAGAAGTTCATTGAGAGGAATAAATATGACCGGACCCAGTTTATCAATGATAATATCTTGATCCATGTACGAGGGTGTGAGAAATTTTTCATTCTTGTGGATATTCCAAGGAAATGTGAGATGGTTAAACCACAACATGTATTATGAACTTTTTCATTACAAATATTAGTAGAGTTTGTTAGAGAAATGGAGGTTGATTACTGGTGATCATGACCTAGACCTAGACATGGAAAGACCTAGACCATGACCTAGACCCCCTAGATCCATCTAATCCTAAGCATAGCCTATACCAAACCCTTAACCACCTCCACACTCGTTCCTTGAGTGGAATATGCATATACCTCTTGTTAGAGACCCCACAACCCTTGCACCCACATCACCCACATCTTGGAGCTCTAACCATTTCTCTATGCTTGAAAACAATTTCAATCCTAACCCCTTAGGTCCTAGTTGTCCCCATACCCCTATACATATTTATTAATAAATAAGCTTGGTCTATAATAAATGCTATATCCGTTGCATAAAGAGTACACACCCGCTCTTGTAACTTGATAACCTTGTAGTTGTTGTTTGTTTATACCCAATAGAAATGCATGCGCATTCCTGTTGGGAATTTTTTGGTGCCAAGAACACTCCGCTACCTCACCTATCTCAAGTCCGAAGTATATTTCCCGACATCTGCACGAAAAATAGCACACACATACATGTTTTTTATTATTTTAGTATTGGTGTGAATGACAACAGTAACAATAGAGAGGCACAATCCTCATATATGGCGGTCTTTTAGGCACATAGAAAGGAAAGTGGGACTTCTGTGATGACCCAAATCCTAGTGCATGACTTTATTGAAGCATATAAAGTAAATTTTATTGCTAAATTCCATGGATTTTAGCCTTCGACCATGGAATAGGTCTAACAATCATCGATGGCGTACCAATCCTTGAAATGATAACCATATGTCACTAATGCGTTAAATATTATAGTGACCTAGATATGGAACATTAACCCGATAAGTTAATGTAGTTGTTGCAATTTTTAGAAATTTACATCACATTATGGCAAAGTATATCAAAACAATTTATCCTACTCTAGATTTAGTTTAGTTAGTTTTGGCAATGAGAGTACATTTTAGTCATTTATTGAGTTGGTTTTGGCAATGGGAGTGATTTTTCTAATTTTACTCATTTTACCCATCGGTGCACTACCTCTACCAGTCGATGATGCAGTGGGAAATCCAGGAACCCCACCAATTCCCCCTCGGGACACCCAAATATACTCAGTTTTCTTAATTCAACCTTAGATGGTAGGAGAGATGAGTCCATTAATCCATGAAATACCTACTTATTTTTTCCCATAGATCTTCTCCTATAGTACATCTCACCATCAAAGAAGGTCCTTGAATTTGGGGTCAAGGATTATTCATGCCTCAAAGTAGATCTCACTCTTTACCACTCTACCTTGGATGCTACATTTCATCCCACAAATACAAATACAACTCTTCCCATAGCCCTGTGGGCAGAGTCGCATCTACAAATCATGTGAATAAATGTCGATGTTGAAGGGGCTCAAGCACATGTCAGAAATATTAATGTTGAAGCTTGGGATAAGGCTGGGGTGCATGCAAAAAATGCATCTATGGAACTTGATGCTCAAGCATGTGTGGTGTCCACAAATGTTTACATGGAATATTTTTCCCAAGGTCAATTCCAAAGGGTGGATTGAGTGTCAATGTTGAGATGGGAGCACCCAATGAGGGGATTATTGATATTTTTCCAGAGGGATACAAAATAACATGCTCCATAATTGCGAATCATTCAATGTTGAGTGACCTCCAATACATCAGGTGGCTCAATGAAGAGATTGAGCCAATGTTTGAGATGATAGTCTCCACATGTTAAACAATTGTTCATTAGGTTGAGGATTGCAAGGGATTCTATTGATATTGAAAATATTACTCATGGTCAAATCTGTTTTAAAGAATTTTTTTTTATGTTGGGTTGAAGTCATTATCTAATGAACACCAACGTAAAACATAGAGGAAGTTCATTGAGAGGAATAAATATGACCAGACCCAGTTTATCAATGATAACATCCTGATCCATGTACGAAGGTGTGAGAAATTGTGCATTCTTGTGGATATTCCAAGGAAATGTGAGATGGTTAAACCACAACATGTGTTATGAACTTTTTCATTACAAATATTTGTAGAGTTTGTTAGAGGAATGGAGGTTAATTACTGGTGATCAAGACCTGGACCTAGACCTAGACATGGAAAGACCTACACCATGACCTAGACTCCCCTAGATCCATCTAATCCTAAGCATAACCAATAACAAACCCTTAACCACCTCCACACTCGTTCCTTGAGTGAAATATGCATATACCTATTGTTAAAGGTCCCACAACCCTTGCACCCACATCACCCACATCTTGGAGCTCTAACGATTTCTCTATGCTTGAAAATGATTTCAATCCTAACTCCTTAGGTCCCAGTTGTACCCATACCATTATACATATTTATTAATAAATAAGTTTGGTCTATAATAAATGCTATACTTGTTGCATAAAGACCACACACACACTCTTCTGACTTTATAAACTTGTAGTTGTTGTTCGTTTATACCCAATAGAAATGCATGCGCATTCCTGTTGTGAATTTTTTGGTGCCAAGAAAACTCCACTACCTCACCTATCTCAAGCTTGAAATATATTTCCCGACATCTGCACAAAAAATAGCGCACACATACATGTTTTTTATTATTTTAGTATTGGTGTGAATGATAGCAGTAATAATAGAGAGGCACAATCCTCATACATGGCGGTCATTTAGGCACATAGAAGGTAAAGTGGGACTTGTTTGATGGCCCAAATCCTAATGCATGACTTTATTGAAGCACATAAAGTAAATTTTATTTCTCAATTCCATGGATTTTAGCCTTCAACCATGCAATAGGCCTAACAACCATCGATGGTGTACCAATCCTTGAAATGATAACGATATGTCACTGATGGGTAAAATATTATAGGGCCCTAGATATGGAACATTAACCTGATAAGTTAATGTAGTTGTTGCAAGTTTTAGAAATTGACATCACATTATGGCAAAGTATATCAAAACAATTTATCATACTCTAGATTTAGTTTAGTTAGTTTTGGCAATGAGAGTACATTTTAGTCATTTATTGAGTTAGTTTTGGCAATGGGAGTACTTTTTCTAATTTTACTCATTTTACCCATCGGTGCACTACCTCAACCAGTCGATGACGCAGTGGGAAATCTGGGAACCCCGCCAACTCCCCCTCGGGACACCCAAGTATACTCAGTTTTCTTAATTCAACCTCAGATGGTAGGAGAGATGAGTCCATTAATCCATGAATTACCTACTTCCTTTTTCCCATAGATCTTCTCCTATGGTACATCTCATCATCAAAGAAGGTCTTTGAATTTGGGGTCAAGGATTAGTCATGCCTTAGAGTAGATCTCACTCTTTACCACTCTACCTTGGATGCTACAACTCTTCCCACAAGTACAACTACAACTCTTCCCACAGGCTTGTGGGCAGAGTTGCATCTACAAATCATGTGAATAAATTTTGATGTTGAAGGGGTTCAAGCACATGTTGAAAATATTAATGTTGAAGCTTGGGATAAGGCTGGGGTGCATGCAAAAAATGCATCTATGGAACTTGATGCTCAAGCATGTGTGGTGTCCACAAATGTTTACTTGGAATATTTTTCCCAAGGTCCATTACAAAGGGTGGATTGAGTGTCAATCTTTAGATGGGAGCACCCAATGAGGTGATTATTGATATTTTTCCAGAGGGTTACAAAATAACATGCTCCATAATTGGGAATTATTCAATGTTGAGTGACGTCCAATACATCGGGTGGCTCAATGGAGAGATTGAGCCAATGTTTGAGATAATGGTCTCCACATGTTAAACAATTGTTCATTAGGTTGAGGATTGCAAGGGAGTCTATTGATATTGTTAATATTACTCATGGTCAAATATGTTTTAATCAATTTTTTTTTATGTTGGGTTGAAGTCATTGTCTAATGAACACCAGCATAAAACATAGAGGAAGTTCATTGAGAGGAATAAATATGACCAGACCCAGTTTATCAATGACAATATCTTTATCCATGTTCGAGGGTGTGAGAAATTTTGCATTGTAGTGGATATTCCAAGGAAATGTGAGATAGTTAAACCACAACATGTATTATGAACTTTTTCATTACAAATATTTGTAGAGTTTTTTAGAGAAATGGAGGTTCATTACTGGTGATCAAGACCTAGACCTAGACCTAGACCTAGACATGTAAAGATGTAGACCATGACGTAGACCGCCCTAGATCCATCTAATCCTGAGCATAACCTATACCAAACCCTTAACCACCTCCACACTCATTCTTTGAGTGAAATATGCATATACCTCATGTTAAAGGCCCCACAACCCTTGCACCCACATCACCCATATCTTGGAGCTCTAACCATTTCTCTATGCTTGAAAACGATTTCAATCCTAACCCCTTAAGTCCTAGTTGTCCCCATACCCCTATACATATTTATTAATAAATAAGTCTGGTCTATAATAAATACTATATCCGTTGGATAAAGGGCACACACACGCTCTTGTGACTTGATAACCTTGTAGTTGTTGTTCATTTATACCCAATAGAAATGCATGCGCATTCACATTGGGAATTTTTTGTTGCCAAGAACACTCCAATACCTCACCTATATCAAGCCCGAAATATATTTCCCGACATCCGCTCAAAAAATAGTGCACACATACATGTTTTTTATTATTTTAGTATTGGTGTGAATGATAGCAGTAATAATAGACAGGCATAATCCTCATATATGGTGGTCATTTAGGCACATAGAAAGGAAAGTGGGACTTGTGTGATGGCCCAAATCCTAATGCATGACTTTATTGAAGCATATAAAGTAAATTTTATTGCTCAATTACATGGATTTTAGCCTTTGACCATGGAATAGGCCTAACAACCATCGATGGTGTACCAATCCTTGAAATGATAACCATATGTCACAGATGGGTTAAATATTATAGGGCCCTAGATATGGAACATTAGCTGGATAAGTTAATGTAGTTGTTGCAAGTTTTAGAAATTTACATCACATTATGGCAAAGTATATCAAAACAATTTATCATACTCTAGATTTAGTTTAGTTAGTTTTGGCAATGATAGTACATTTTAGTCATTTATTGAGTTAGTTTTGGCAATAGGAGTGCTTTTTCTAATTTTACTCATTTTACCCATCAGTGAACTACCTCTACCAGTGGACGATGTAGTGGGAAATACGCGAACCCCACCAATTCCCCCTCGGGACACCCAAATATACTCAGTTTTCTTAATTCAACCTCAGATGAGAGGACAGATGAGTCCATTAATCCATGAAATACCTACTTCATTTTTCCCATAGATCTTCTCCTGTGGTACATCTCATGATCAAAGAAGGTCTTTGAATTTGGGGTCAAGGATTATTCATGCCTCGGAGTAGATCTCACTCCTTACCACTCTACCTTGGATGCTACAACTCTTCCCACAAGTACAACTACAACACTTCCCATGGGCCTGTGGGCAGAGTTGCATCTACAAATCATGTCAATAAATGTTGATGTTGAAGGGGCTCAAGCACATGTCCAAAATATTAATGTTGAAGCTTGGGATAAGGCTGGGGTGCATGCAAAAAATGCATCTATGGAACTTGATGCTCAAGCATGTGTGGTGTCCACAATTATTTACATGGAATATTTTTCCCAAGGTCCATTCCAAAGGGTGGATTGAGTGTCAATGTTGATATGGGAGCACCCAATGAGGGGATTATTGATATTTTTCCAGAGGGATACAAAATAACAAGCTCCATAATTGGGAATTATTCAATGTTGAGTGACGTCCAATACATCGGGTAGCTCAATGGAGAGATTGAGCCAATGTTTGAGATATTGGTCTCCACATGTTAAACAATTGTTCATTAGGTAGAGGATTGCAAGGGAGTCTATTGATATTGATAATATTACTCATGGTCAAATCTGTTTTAATCAATTTTTTTTATGTTGAGTTGAAGTCATTGTCTAATGAACACCAACGTAAAACATAGAGGAAGTTCATTGAGCGTAATAAATATGACCAGACCCAGTTTATCAATGATAATATCTTGATCCATGTACAAGGGTGTGAGAAATTGTGCTTTCTTGTGGATATTCCAAGGAAATGTGAGATGGTTAAACCACAACATGTATTATGAACTTTTTCATTACAAATATTTGTAGAGTTTGTTAGAGGAATGGAGGTCGATTACTGGTGATCAAGACCTAGACCTAGACCTAGACATAGACATGGAAAGGCCTAGACCATGACTTACACCCCCCTAGATCCATATAAGCCTAAGCATAACCTATACGAAACCCTTAACCAACTCCACACTCGTTCCTTGAGTGCAATATGCATATACCTCTTGTTAAAGGCCCCACAACCCTTGCACCTACATCACCCACATCTTGGAGCTCTAACCATTTCTCTATGCTTAAAAATGATTTCAATACTAATCCCTTAGGTCCTAGTTGTCCCCATACCCCTATACATATTTATTAATAAATAAGTTTGGTCTATAATAAATGTTATATCTATTGCATAAAGAGGACACACACACTCTTGTGACTTGATAACCTTGTAGTTGTTGTTCGTTTATACCCAATAGAAATGCATGTGCATTCCTGTTGGGAACTTTTTGTTGCCAAGAACACTCCACTACCTCACCTATCTCATGTCCAAAATATATTTTCCGACATCTGCTCAAAAAATAGCGCACACATACATGTTTTTTTATTATTTTAGTATTGGTGTGAATGACAGCAATAATAATAGAGAGGCAAAATCCTCATATATGGAGGTCATTTAGGCACATAGAAAGGAAAGTGGGACTTGTGTGTTGGCCCAAATCCTAATGCATGACTTTATTGAAGCATATAAAGTAAATTTTATTGCTCAATTCCATGGATTTTAGCCTTCGACCATGGAGTAGACCTAAGAACCATCGATAGTGTACCAATCCTTGAAAAGATAACCATATGTCATTGATGGGTTAAATATTATAGGGCCCTAAATATGGAACATTAACCCAATAAGTTAATGTTTTTGTTGCAAGTTTTAGAAATTTACATCACATTATGGCAAAGTATATCAAAACAATTTATCATACTCTAGATTCAGTTTAGGTAGTTTTGGCAATGAGAGTACATTTTAGTCATTTATTGAGTTAATTTTGGAAATGGGAGTACTTTTTCTAATTTTACTCATTTTACCCATTCGTTCACTACCTCTACCAGTCGACGACGCAGTGGGAAATCCGTGAACCCCACCAATTCTCCCTCGGGACACCCAAATATACTCAATTTTCTTAATTCAACCTTAGATGGTAGGAGAGATGAGTCCATTAATCCATGAAATACCTACTTCTTTTTTCCCATAGATCTTCTCCTATGGTACATCTCATCATCAAAGAAGGCCTTTGAATCTGGGGTCAAGGATTATTCATGCCTCGGAGTAGATCTCACTCTTCACCACTCTACCTTGGATGCTACAACTCTTCCCACAGGCCTGTGGGTAGAGTTGCATCTACAAATCATGTGAATACATGTTGATGTTGAAGGGGCTCAAGCACATGTTGAAAATATTAATGTTGAAACTTGGGATAAGGCTGGGGTGCATGCAAAAAATGCATCTATGGAACTTGATGCTCAAGCATGTGTGGTGTCCACAAATGTTTACATGGAATATTTTTCCCAAGGTCCATTACAAAGGGTGGATTGAGTGTCAATGCATAGATGGGAGCACCCAATGAGGGGATTATTGATATTTTTCTAGAGGGATACAAAATAACATGCTCCATAATTGGGAATTATTCAATGTTGAGTGATGTCCAATACATCGGGTGGCTCAATGGAGAGATTGAGCCAATGTTTGAGATAATGGTCTCCACATGTTAAACAATTGTTCATTAGGTTGAGGATTGCAAGGGAGTCTATTGATATTGATAATATTACTCATGGTCAAATCTGTTTCAATCATTTTTTTTTTCATGTTGGGTTGAAGTCATTGTCTAATGAACACCAACGTAAAACATAGATGAAGTTCATTGAGAGGAATAAATATGACTAGACCTAGTTTATCATTGATAATATCTTGATCCATGTGCGAGGTTGTGAGAAATTGTGCATTCTTGTGGATATTCCAAGGAAATGTGAGATGGTTAAACCACAACATGTATTATGAACTTTTTCATTACATATATTTGTAGAGTTTGTTAGAGAAATGGAGGTTGATTATTGGTCATCAAAACCTAGACCTAGACCTAGACCTAGACATGGAAAGACCTAGACCATGACCTAGACCCCCTTAGATCCATCTAAGCCTGAGCATAACCTATACCAAACCCTTAACCACCTCCACACTCATTCCTTGAGTGCAATATGGATATACCTCTTGTTAAAGCACCCACAACCCTTGCACCCACATCACCCACATCTTGGAGCTCTAACCATTTCTCTATGCTTGAAAACGATCTCAATCCTAACCCCTTAGGTGCTAGCTGTCCCCATACCCCTATACATGTTTATTAATAAATAAGTTTGGTCTATAATAAATGCTCTATTCGTTGCATAAAGAGCACACACACGCTCTTGTGACTTGATAACCTTCTATTTGTTGTTCATTTATACCCAATAGAAATGCATGAACATTCCTGTTGGGAATTTTTTGGTGCCAAGAACACTCCACTACCTCACCTATCTCAAGCCCGAAATATATTTCCTGACATCTGCACAAAAATTAGCGCACACATACATGTTTTTTATTATTTTAGTATTGGTGTTTGATTCATAGAAAGTTTTGTGCTATTGCAATACCATTATGGGAAGAATTGGAAGACAAATTTGTCCAAGTGGAATTGGAATTGTTGTTTGTGTTTTCTTGTGTCTTCTCAAAATTGGAAGACAAATTTGTCCAATTGGAATTGTTTTTTTTTTCTTCTCGTGTCTTCTTGGAATTGGAAGAAGAATTTGTCCAGTTAGAATTGTTAGTTGTGTTATACCAAGAAAAAATTATCTAATCGGAATTGGAATTGCTAGTTGTCTTCTTGTGTAATATCAAGAAAAATTCGTTTCTTCTTATCTTATTGGGGTGTTTGGAAGCCAATTTTTCTCTTTAAACATGGGGAACCGATGGATTTGAGAAAGAAAGTCCTCAAGAAAAGAGAAATTGATAAAAAAGGTAGAAGAAGAAATAGAAAAGGAAAAGTTATGTATGTCAAAGCATAGGCTTTCAAAAGAGGACAATCCAATTTATAGCATAATAGATTCCTTTATTGTTTATCCTCCATCACCACAAGAAAATCACATGAGTTCAATAGAGACCAATCCATCCAATATCGCATCAAGAAAACTTGTTTTGGATGACCAGATGATAGCGGATTTTCTTGGAACTAATTATACAATGGATGGAATTAGAAAGGAAACTGTTGTACAACATTGTGGTGAAGAAGTTCATGTGGTGCAACCTCTTTTTGGATAGTCAAACGTTCCATAAACTAGTCAATCCCATGTCCACTCTCCTCCCATATTTGATATTCCAGTAATTGAAGGGGGAAGAACTCCAACATTGTTAAATCCACAACAGGGAGGTCAAGAGTGCCAGAATAGGGTTTCATCGTCCCTACCTAGATTGAGCATTGTGCAGTGAAGAACTCCTAAACACATTCAGGTCGATGAAAGTAGCATAGAATCACTTGAAGGTAATTTACCATACTATTCATTATCATTCTTATAAAATCACTAAAGAATATTTTGAACCAAAATCTGATGCTGCTAAATGTAAACTAATTTTGGTTGTGTTAAAATCTAGAAGTTTCACTATTGTTAGGAGAATTTTAGGCATGAAAAAAGTCAAAAGTTTAGAAACAAGTCATCATATTGTTAGAAACTTTGTATATTATTTTCAAATAATTGGTAATAAATCTTGTTCTAAAGACCACAATGTTTCTCGACGTGTCTTATCACAATCAATTGTTAGCGAGATCAAAATAAAACATTGTTTTCTACAAAAAACCTCACACCTCATGAAATGCAATATCAAAAAGCTTAGAAAATATTCTCATAGATGAGATAGCCTCAAAACAGGTGGCCCAATAGATTTGTGGGGTTTCACTGGTAGGCTACCTCGTTTTGAGTTAACGGACTAGTACAAGATTTATGGCATGAGAACAATAGGACTTCTTCCAACAAAAAATATGTAATAAAATTGAGAATGGGCTATAGGGAGTGTGAACCCCATATTAAACACTTTCTTGACATTACATAGACAAAATTGTATGAGAGATTCATGACAATACATAGTGCACTTAACTTGGGCCAAAGATATTTCGATAAATTCTAGCCTCGATATATTCGAATAAACACAAATCATAACACATGTTGTTGTAGATA
>JASDQU010236683.1:5233-17000 GCA_032191745.1 Picea mariana
AAAACAATATAGAACTATTATGGTTCACATCATTGAGAGTAATTGCAGAGATTATTCTCGTAAAAAAAGGTAAAAACTGTAGAGAAGTGTTATTCTCATTCAAAAATGCAGAGATATAATGTTAGAAATAAAATGTATCCTTCAATACCGCACAGAAGTATTATTCTCGTTCAAAACTGCAGAGAAGTATTATTCCCATTAAAAACCAATATATATTAAAAAATATACAATAGTCTGAATTTCAGAAAACACATGTTCTTAACCATTAATCCCACTCAAACTAGAATCCCCTTCATTGGGAGAATAAGCAAGCCTAAGTTCATTTTATTAAAGGAAGAAGCCATTGTTGTCTTCGTACAGAACATTAGAGAGTGATCTTTTGTAGATTGAAGGCCATTATATGATGTTATGATATGTAATGATGTACTTGCATCATTTTTAATGGATCGTATCATCATTTGAGGTAGACCTGGATACATATCCCATGTGGGTGAACTTTGTCATCAATTTGTTGAGTATTTCCTGTATTATTTTTAGTTTTGCTTTCAAGTTTTAGTCTTTAAATGCAAATATTTAATGAATTGATCCAATTTTAAATGCAATTGTAGGAAATTAAGAAGTATGTTAGTAGAATCTAAATTAGTGTTTCAAAATTAAGCCTTCAATACTAAATTTCAAATTAGTACATGTAACGTGTATCCCAAAAAGGTCTATGACTCATAATCCCATGAGAAGAAGGGGCTTGAAAGCCCAAGGTAGATGAAACTTTATAAAAGAAAATGACATAGAAAGAGAAAAAGGACCAATTCAAAAGGTGGGGAAAAGAAACAAACAAGAAAAGCAAAGTACTAAAAAAACAAGAAAAAGAAAGAAGCATGAGCTCTACCCCCTCGCTAAGAGGTAATCACCCCAAGTCCTATGCAATGAATGCATATATTATGACGGACTTAGCAAATCAAATGTAAAAATACAAAAGAGGTTTAATCTATAAATAAAAAGGAAAATAGGGGTTTGAAAAGACACAGTGTTGAGGAAAGGGTACATCATTTCCTAAGCACTCCCCCTACAAAGGTGATCTGGAGGATCAATATTAAGCATGGAATTGCATGTCAATCATGTACACCCCATGAAGTAAACCCCAATCCATACCACTATTATTAAACATACTCTTAGATGGGTTCATTGGAACATAAGTGGGTATTAGCACACCTAATGGGGGTAATAATGACCCTCCCATACCTAGACTTGGAAAATTATATAATTGTGTAAGCTAGCGTGAAGTTCGAAGAGGATATTATATGAGATATATCTAATGGATTTTGTATTTGTTATCATAGGATTTGTACTTGTGCAAATCCCACCACAAGATCACCAAATCTTTCATAACTATGGAAGAAACTACCATTTTCACCTTCGTAGGATGTTCCCTTGATTTAGTGATGGAAGAGGTCCACCACAAGGGAGGCTTCCTTGGTGACCTCAAGGGATCAAATAGAAATTTTAGTAGCCAAGCCTACCACCCCATATATTGGTCAATGATTGGTTGGTATAGCTCTAGGAAAGAGAGGTTGTGATGTGGTTTATTGTACCTACCTATAACAAGAACACTTTGCAGCATATACATAACAACTTCCAAGCTAAAGTGTGAAAAATTACCTATTTTAGACACTAGACAAAATAGATTAAAATGGATGTGACAAATTTGTAGCAGTAAATAGTTATTTGACAACAAAGAATGATTTGTAACAACATCAATAATTGGTGCTTAGAGATACCACAATTGACCATGAAAATTAAGCATATAACCAATAGAATATAATTCAATTGTTAGAGGTAATTTCTAAGTGAGTTACACCACCTCTAGATGAGTGTATGTAGATATTTAATGTGATTTTAGATGGTTGTAGCAAAAATTTTATAACAACAGCAAGAAACATTACAAGTTTTCTAGGTTTAGAGTTAGTAGAGTTAGTAGAATACTTGAGAGATTTGAGAGAGATTTTTTATCAATCACTTTAACCACAAGAGTTGCTTCAAGACTAGCGCCTTTACCATTCTAAGGCTATGAAGTCTCAAATGTATCCAAGCTTGAAGGTTGATCTATTTTAAACCAAGAGGTAGTGTCTAAACCCTAAGATGCAAGCACGTTTGGGCCTTAGGATTTATACTTTGAGGAGAAGGAATTCTAGGGTGAAAGCACTTTTGGTCCCTAGATATCGTTTCTCCCTTATTGTACCTTCAGTTATGTCAAATATAAATTGTTTGGGGATAAAATATTAAAGTGCTAGCACTTTGATCCTTTAGGCTTCTAACCCTAGCAAGGAGAATTCACAAATTTTGGACAAGTAAAACTTTGTGAGAGGAAGAAGAAATTATGTTCCTCTTTTAGGGTTTCAACAAAATAAGACTTCTTGCAACAAAATAGAAATTTCACCATAAACATTAACAACACTATTGGATTACTAAGAGGGGGGGTGAATCAGTAATAGAGAAATTTAATCCTTTTTCACCACAAAATGCAAGTGTTATATCAATGTAGAATTATCATCCAATAGTTGAAAAGTAAATAAACAATGAACAAATGAGCAATCACACACATACACACTACACCAGTGTTTTATGTGGAAACCCAAAGTGGGAGAAAACCATGGAATTCTTTTTCTTATATGTCTTTAATAATTACATTCATTGGAAGCACCAACTTCCTTTGTTTTCCAGCTGCAACTGGAAGGAGGCTCCAACCCCCTAGTTTATTAGGCTACAACCTGAGGGAAGCTCCAACAACTGAAAGGTGGATACAACCAAAAGGATTCTACAACCCCCTATGTTCTCCAGCTACAACCGAAAGGTGGCTACAACCACCTATCCTTGCCCCGTCCAACCACCCTAACCTATAAGTAGAATGATGGAACCACTGTCACACTATCACTATGATATATATTGGTGTAAAGTTGTACCAATCAACCTGCACCAAACAACTTGAACCATGCATCAACCATGCATCAACCTGTACCTCAACCTGTAATCAACATGTACCATAAACAAGTGCATCAACCCTACACTAACCTGTACCAAACAACTTGTAATCAACTTGTACCATAAACAAGTGCATCAACCATGCACCAACATGTACCTCAACCTGTACCGTGAACAAGTGCATCAACCATAAACCAAACCTGTACAAATAACCTGTCACAACAAATTGTCCAAACAACCTATCACAACAACCTGTCTCATCAATCTTATCAACCAAATCAAATCTACTCACCAAGATCAATCACCAAGACAACTCTGAAAGATGTGCATCAACCAAGCACAACACAACAACTCATAATCATCACCAAGATCAATATCTGCTTCTAATAATATACCAATACAAGTATGTTACATCATCCATAAACCATGTGTCAATAATACTACTAACAAGTGCCTCCAACCATGTACCAAGTATGTACCAATAATGTATCAACTACTCATCAACTATGACTCATCAAGATGTGTCAACATCATCAACTATACACCTCTTTTATGTGCCAACTCATCAACTACTTGTCTCAACCATGTACCCAACATGTACCTCAACCAAAAGCCCTTATAAATTTCATCATCCAAATATGATTTGTAACTCTGTAATACACTTGGTGTATATGATCACATACCTGCAAACCTTCCTTAACTTTAACAACAAGAGACTAGCATTTTCATCAAACATTACTTTAGTCTCACATGACTAGTTTTGGATTAGTCAATAAACCTAACTTGAAATAATCATAAATATGTACCTGTAATGAATAAATATCTGAAAATAGTACACAATGTTCTTCAAGTGTCACTACTTGGAACCTCTCAGAAAAAGAGTTATATCAAAAATGGCATACCTTGTTGAATTATGGCTTATTCTAGAGACCAAAGTTGTAGAGCGTGCCCCGCACGGAATATTTGTTATATGGATCTGAAAATTTTACACAGAATACTAATGACTTTAATCTAACCGATATGTCTGGCCTTACTAAATTTGGATCTGTTATGAAGAAGTTATGACGTTTTTACCCGAAACACTTGTTTTAGGCTAGTTTCAGGACTAGCCACAAACCCTATTTTCCACGTCGTGTAACTCTGAAAATACAATGACTCACAAGCTGAAATTTGTATAACAACTACTTGGATATGTTTCCTTAATGGCCTCCCAATTTCACGGTCTGAATCATTCTATAAAAAAATGTATTGCAAAAATGGTGAGATTACCTATAAATAACATACCTTAGAAAGCATCATTAAAAGAATTTATCCTCCCTTGAATTTCAGCCTTCTTTACTTCACCTTCCCTCTGAAATTCAGCTTAGATATCCTTTGGTTACCTCAGTCACCTGTATATATTCAATATTCTCAAGTGTGATTAAAATGAGAGAGCCTTGCATGTTATTTATACTTCCATGTAGCTTCCTCAAGGGGTTACCTTTTAACCATCTTAACCCACTTTCCTTATTTTAGGGTTAACCCACTTCTAATTTCTCCATTAACTTTTTTATTTAAATAATTTCTTTTGTATTCACTTTGACTTATAGTGCACTCATCACGTCACTTTATTATTTACCTTCTAAAATCTCTTAAACCACTTTGACTACTTTGACCTTTTGGGGCTTCTATATGACTCATGAGCGTTCTCCAACTTCACATGGCCATAACTCTCTAACCGTGAGGATTTATGTGATGTTCCACATACCAATGGAAATGGAATGACATGTACTATCCATATAGAATATTATTTCCTGCAAATATATCAAAACTCATACCATTATCCATCAAACAAACTTGGGTGCATTACCTAAACCTAGGTTCTCCAACTTCTCATGGCCATAAATATCTAACCGTGAGAAGTTATGTGATGTTCCACATGCCACTAGAAATGGAATGACATGTAATATCCATATAGAATAGTCTTACCTTAAAATATATTAAAACTCATACCATTATACATGAAACAACCTTGGTTCTATTACCCAAACCTTTGTGCTACCAGAATTCGCTACCGGACTTTCTCCAAGGGTTGACATCAATCACTAAGGGTTGAAATAAATCTACAATATCACTCTTCAATGGTTGACATCAATGAAAACCAACAATCCATACCAACTATCCATAAACCTAAGCCAATTGTCTGACAATAACATAGAATTTGCAAAAATTTACTTACTTCATCCAAGAAACAATGAGCATTTAACCCTAATTGTAGAAATATCCATCCAAAATCATAAAATCATCCACAAGAGATCAATTCCAAGCATATTGCATGAGAGATAAATACCAATAACTCCTAAGGGGTTGAAAATTTCAGAAGTAGATCTCACATTGGTGTGGAAGAGATCATCAAATAATGAAAGCTAACACTATCATTTTTATATGAGGCTAGTGTAGCACATTTGTCCACATAAAATGTCAACATAAAAATAGAAGTGGGTTCGACCCCTCATTTACCCTTTACAAAATGAAAAAATGAAAAAATAAATCATAATAAGCCACACGTGTGAGATGTCAAGCCCTCCTAGGAAAGGAGAAGGCCTCCAAATGCTATGTGGCACCAATTCAGAGTGAGGTGGGAGAAAAATATGTCTCTACTCCCTCAAATCCATGCCAACCATCATCGGTACCCCACGTATACATCAAACCCTAGCTATGTCAAACCCTAATAGATGACATCATCATCAAAATAAGGTCAATATTCAAGATCCAGGTGTCGCATCTAGGGTGGAGGGAGTTGCATCTCTTCTCTAAAAGGTATATGGATGTCTGTTGATACAATGTTCTTGATCTAGAGATAAATAGGATTTGGGGTAATCTTCCCAACCTATGGGATTCCAACCTATCTATGTGCCATAATGACTGAATTATATGCTCAAACCAAGCCCATATGTCCATCGTCCAAGGTTCCAAGGATTTGAGAGCTGATGTCTAAGGGTGGTGAGTCACCGGGTGACCCACTAATCTCCATCACACATGTCGAGGTCTTGGGTAAAATATTAGGATGTCCCTCAAAGAATGATGTCAGGTCCATCCAAAATAAAGCAAAGTGTAAGATAGGGTTAGTCAGGGTTCACAAGAAATATTAGTCCTTAAAGCACAGAAAGTAAGTTGTAACTTAAGATATAAGCCATGTAAACAATTCACCTCAGTGTGAGTTGGAAAGTTTAAGTATGGGAGGGCCTTAATCCAACCCTATTAGATGTGCCAACCAAGACAGGAAATAAAATACCCAGGTAGAGGGATAGGTCATGAGGGAAGCAGGAAAGAAAGAAACCCTTCAAGAGTAAGTGTGATAGTGATATGGCTTTAGAGATTACTTCATGTTTTATGTTTTCATTAAATCCATTTCTATGAGTGCCTTTATAGAGGGAGAACTTTCTTGCTTGTGATATCCTTTCCTCGGTACTTTTTGCATTATGAACCCCTTAATTTTCCACTTGATACCCATTTATCATTAGCAAGTCCCCTTTAAAAGGTTTCAAGCTTCATTCCTTCATTTTTTTACGGGGCTATAGTCCTTTATAATTTGGTGCATTCATACACATCTGGACAAGGGAGATTACCATTAGAGTGGGTAGAGCTCAATCTAGCCTGAGGATTTTATGGTGGCCTTATAATTTATAGCATAGAATAGATATATGGAGCAACTTCATCAACCTCTAGGCCTTTAGCCCCTTCTTCTCATGAGATAATGAACCATGACCCATTATCAAATTTCAATACACTATGAGAGGATATAGGATGAAAAGTGTTAAGAATGGTGGGGAATGGAACGTTACCTTTATGAGGGCCCCCCAATAGTACCCCTTTCCCTGGGTAGTGACAACACAGGACTAGGGCATAGAAGTTGACCACCACAATGAAACAAGGAAACTGACACAATTTCCCAATCTAGTGATCCATTATCCAACTTCAACCAAATATCCTCATCAACATGCCCAATAAATTAAGCACAACACTTCACATGAAACAAGGACTAACATAGCTCATGGTGATGCTAGCTAACCATCTCCCATACATTAGGTTGCTTGGATGTGATGATACTTGGTACACCTGTAGTTGTAAAGGTGAATGAGGGGGGATGTTGGGTTGTTATTTGTAAACATGTTGATCATCATCATGGTCAGGATCATGTTCTCCATTACGGTCCATGAGACATGATCTCATCAGGTTAACATTAGGCATGAGGGGGTAAATTTTGGCTCCAACATGGGGATATGTTCTCACCATAGAGCGCATGAGAACCTCAGAATATGTGGTTGTCCAAGAACTGCAATCCTGTTCCCACTTCAAATAATAGCACCCTTTATAAATATTAGTCAGTGAATGTGATCCACTAGAGTTAGTGATAAATCCAAAACCATGTTGAAAAGAAAAAAAATCACTAAGCTACAAAATGATAAGGCAAAGATATATAATAATTAAGTGTGATTTCCTAACATGTCTTCATTATATACAAATGAGAATGCAATATATACAAAATATGCAACACTACACTAGCATGAATGCATGATGCAAACATATGTACAAATGCAATGTAGGATACAAATGACCTACCCACCCTAATGCTACATGTCAAATAAAAGGATAGGTATAATTATATGACTAGTGGAACAATCCCAATATTGTATCAGAATGTATACCCCTTTGCTTCATCATAAACCAAAATAAAGGTAATTCAAGAACAAAAATATCATGAGCCAGTGAAAACATCATACCATAACTAGTCATAAAATCCAACTCTTGGATGCAGGAGGGACAGAAAAAATGATGTAAGGAGGTATCACCACAACCCTACCCTATCCATCCCAAGACAAGGCCGAGAAAACAAAACAAAGGTAGATCCTCACCCTTAGCTACAAAGACATCACCTGAAGATCAACAATGGATGAGAAATAACTTGAGGAAAACTCTAAGGATATCTATGGGAAAAGCAAGCGCAAGGTAAAGGATGAAACCAGTCCTAGAAAAAACAATTCTCCCAACCCAAGGCTTGTTGGCCTTGTGTGTGAAACAGGAAATCCCTACAACAAACCATAGGTTGAAAGCAACTCTTCCCTATAGGAAATTGACTACCAGAAGGAGAACCCCCAACCATATTTATAGTGGAATGGAAAGGTAGAAAAGGAGGAGGCTGGAAACTCTTGTCACAAAAACCCTGCTCTAGGAAAATCATGTCCTTACCCCCATCAAAGTTAGAGCATGGCAATGGTTGATAATATTATTCGTAGAATATATCCAAGTGCTCAAAAGAGTATGTATCAGACATTCTAGGCAATGACCAAAAATCATCATGAGAATGTTGCAATAAGTCATCCTTGGGTGGTCAGAATAAATCTATAATCATGTCATCCTCATGTTGTCATGCATGTGAATCAGTATCCATCACATATGGTTGTTCTAAAAGAAACAATTGAAAATGATCTTCAATATCATAAATGGGATCTCTGCTAAGACCAAAATAAATGACATCCCATTTACGTCTCCCAACATGTATAAACTCATAAATGTTGTTTATCACATCATCACTTTCATTATAGCATCAAGGGTATAATATATCCAAGGGTTCTAGCACCTCTTCACTTTCTGAATCATGGAATAAAGCAACATCAAAAACATGGAAAGGAGTATAACTTACCAAATTCTCTTTTCATGTGCAAGAGGAATGGAGGTTTGGATGAATTCATCAAATAGAGGAGAAAATAATGATGCTTCATCTTCATGAGGAGCCTCTTCATGGATTAGGTCTTCAACATGGTGTGTTTCATTGAAGTTTTCTTCTTCGACGTATTTACAAGGCAAATCATGGTCTATTTGGTGATCTTCTTCATGAATCGCCTCTTTAGGATCTTGTTCTTCAATCACATCTCCATTGTATTCAATGGAATCATGAGGTGATTCTTTCTCCTCTTCAAGGGGTTGGTAACCCCTTTCATGAATTGTCTCTTCAAATTCTTGTTCATCACTACATTTTCCATCTTTCTCAATAGGTTCATAGAATAAACCTTCCCTTTGGAGGGCCACTGTGAGATCGTAGAAAATGTCTTTATATCTTTGTGTTCTCAGGGCCCATATTTTGAGGAATTCCTCAATGAAGATTGTAATGGAAGATATACTCTTTGGATTAAGAGTATGCTTAAACCAATCCTTCTATATTGTTTCCATGGTTAGAAAAAATAATATTGTTAGCACATCTTGATGTGTCACATCTATCTTTGAATCATACTTCAAGAAATTCACAACATGAGTAATAGTCGAGGATAGATATCCATCAAATTTTAGACAATTATTCCCTCGACCTAGAGAAAAGTGATTTGGGTATCCCAGAATATTTTCAATATCCAGGGAGGAAAAAATCTTGTATAGTTACCATGGTGCCATAATTCCATTACTTGAAAATATGCAATATTACAAAAATTTGGAATGGGATGACACCTCAGAACATATCAATGGAGTCGCCAAATGATCTCCCTTAGATAATCAAAGGAAGGTGAGTGAATTACCCTCAATGGAGTCACCAGGTAAAATTGTAAGAAAATGGATTCAGGATAAGTTTACCAAAGATGTGTCCTCAGGAGAATGACTCAATCCTCCCCAAAAATAGTGCCAAAATGCTATCGTGGTGTTTGTACTTGTGTAATTCCCACCACAAGATCCCTAAATCTTGTGTAACTATGGAAGAAACTACCATTGTCACCTTAGTAGGATCTTCCCTCGTTTTAGTGATGGATGAGGTCCACCACAAGGGATGATTCCCTGGTAACCTCAATGGATCAAATGGCAAGTTTAGTAGCCAAGCCTACCACCCCCTATCTTGGTCACCGATTGGTTGTTTTGTGTCTAGGAAAGAGAGATTCCGATGTAGTTTATTATACCCTCCTAGAAAAAGAACACTTTGCAACATATGCATAACAACTCCCAAGATAAAGTATGCAAAATGACCTATTTTAGACACTAGACAGGATAGATTGCAATGGATGTTACAAATTTGTAGCAGTAAACAGTTACATGAAAACACTGAATGATTTGTAACAACTATTGGATTACTGAGAGGGGGGGTGAATCATTAATAGAGCAATTTAATCCTTTTTAACCATATAATCCAAGTGTTATATCAATGAAGCATTATCATCCAATAATTGCAGAGTAAATAATCAATGAACAAAAATACACATACACAGTACACCAGTGTTTTATGTGGAAACCCAAATCGGGAGAAAACCACGGAATGCTTTTTCTTATATGTCTTGAAGAATTACATTCATTGGAAGCACCAACTTCCTTTGTTTTCAGCTGCAACTAGAAGGAGGATCCAACCCCCTAGTTTCTCATGCTACAACCTGAGGGAAGCTCCAACTCTCCAATTCTCTTGCTACAACCAGAAAGAGGCTACAACTCCCTATGTTCTCTGGCTACAATCGGAAGGTGGCTACAACCACCTGTCCTTGCCCCATCCTGCCACCTTGAAGTAGAAGTAGAATGATGGAACCACTGTCAACCTGTCATTGTGAGATATACCGATATAAACCTGTACCAATAAATCTGAACCATGCATCAACCATGCATCAACCTGTAATCAACCTGTACCATAAACAAGTGCATCAACCATGCACCAACCTGTACCAAATAACCTGTAATCAACCTGTACCATAAACAAGTGCATCCAACCATGTACCAAGTATGTACCAATCATGTGTCAACTACTCATCAACTATGACTCATCAATATGTNACTCATCAACTACTTGTCTCAACCATGTACTCAACATATACCTCAACCAAAAGTCCTCATCAATTTCATCATCCAAATCTGATTTGTAGATTTGTAATAGACCTGGTGTATATGATCACATTCCTGCAAACCTTCCTTATCTTCAAAAACAAGAGACTAGCATTTTCATCAAACTTTTCTTTAGTCTCACATGCCTAGTTTTGGATTAGTCAACAACCCTAACTTGAAGTAATCATAACTTTGTACCTGTAATATATAAAGATATGAAACTGATATACAATGTTATTCAATGTACTTTACGCAATTCCTCCAGGTTTCACTACTTGGAACCTCTCAAAAATGGAGTTATAGCAAAAATGGCATACCTTGCTGAATTTTGGCTTATTCTAGAGAGAGACCTTGTAGAGCATACCCCGCACGGAATATTTGTTGAATTGATATGAAACTATGAAAAAGAATAATAAAGACTGTGCCCTAACCAACACATTTTGTTTCACTGAATTTGGATCTGTTATGAAAAAGTTGTGACGTTTTTACCTGAAACATCTGTTTTTGACTAGTTTCAGGACTAGCCACAAACCCTATTTTCCACGGAGTGTAACTCCAAAAATAAAATGACCCAAAAGATGAAATTTTTACCATATATACTTGGATATGTTTTCTCAATGGAATATCAATTTCATGGTCTAAATCATTATAGAAACAAAAGTTATAGCAAAAATGGTGAGATGACTTGTAAATAACATACCTTAGAAAGCACCATCAAAATAATTTATCCTTCCTTACATTTCGACCTTCTTTTCTTCACCTTCCCTCAGAATTTAGGCTTAGATATCCTTGGTTACCTCAGACACCTATATATATTCAATATGCTCAAGTGTGTTTAAAATGAGAGAGCCTTGCCTCTTATTTATACTCTCCAAGTAGCTTCCTTAAAAACATATTCTAGGTCACTTGGCCCCACTTTCCTTATTTTAGGGTTAACCCACTTCTAATTTCTCCATTAAATTTATTA
>JASDQU010236684.1:689-17204 GCA_032191745.1 Picea mariana
TCTCAGCAATATTCTGCATACCATCTCTGTTATTTATCATCTGATTTACAGTTCCTAAGAGCACTGGCTCATTTAACTATTTGATAAGCAACCTTTCCATCGAGTTATTGTGGTATCCCATCGATCCATTTGCTAAAAAGGTATTGAATTCTTAAGTTACCAGGCATACTTAGTCGACAACCCTAAGTAGTTCCCTGGAGTGATAACACCTTACCCGGCTGTCAGAAATCTGTTAGTACAGAAAGAACTAGGCAAAAAGAGGGCAAACTGGGTCACATCCTTGCAAGAGTATGACATAGAAATCACCCCAATACAAATAGTGAGAGGACAAGGGCTATGCAAGTTAGTTGCTGACTTAGCAGCAGGATAGCAAGAGGAAAATGATATGTCAAATCCAAGACAACACTACCAAAATTTAATCTGTTGTGCACAAAACCCTGTTAGTCCCTGGTATGATGATATAAAATTCTGTCTTGAACATGGGTCAGCTCCCCGTCACCTAGATCCCACTAAAAGAAGAGCGCTAAGATTGAAATCTTCTTCCTTTCAGTTGATTAATGGTATTATGTTTCGTCAAAATTTTGATGGAGTACTAATGCGTTGTCTTGAGAAAGATGAAGCAGAAAAAGTCTTATTAGAATTGCACGCAGGAGAAGCTCGTGGGCATTTTGGTGGAGATACCACTGCCCATAAAGTATTAAGAGCAGGTTATTACTGGCCTACACTTTTTAAAGATGCTCATGCTTTGTGTCATAAGTGTGTTATTTGTCAAAAAGCGTCCAGACGGATACAGAAACCAACCTTCCCTCTGCAGCCTGTTTCAGTAGACTCCCCTTTTCAGCAGTGGGGTCTTGATATTATAGGCCCGATCACCGCCATCCTCATAGCAGCATAAGTTTATCATAATAGCCACAGATTACTTCACTAGGTGGTCCGAAGCTGCCCCATTAAAAGCTGTAAATACCAGTCAGGTAATTGCCTTTTTGAATTCAAATATTATTACTCGTTTTGGTATCCCTGACTGTCTAGTATTTGATAACGCTTCCTATTTTTTGTCTCTTGAGATGAGTAATTTCCCTCTAGAAAAAGGAATTAAATTAAAATGTTCTGCCAGCTATTACCCTCAAGGTAACGGATTGGCAGAATCAACTAATAAAAATCTGATTAAAATTATCAAGAGAACAGTATCTGAAAACCATAAAAATTGGCATAATGCATTGTTAAACGCAATCTGGGCTGATAGAGTGACTCCAAAAACTGTTGTGGGTAACTCTCCCTTCTTTCTCGTTTACGGCAGAGAGGCAATTCTGCCACCACATATTCTTCTTCCCTCACTACAGCTATCGCAGAAAATACAAGAAGAGGAATGTCCCCCTTTGGATAATCGAATTAACACATTGTTAAAATTAGAGGAAGTGAGGGATCAAGCGAAATGGAAATTGGATCAGCATCAACTCGTGGTTAAAATCTGGTTTGATTCCAATTCTGCCTCTGACAGAAACTTTGAAGTAGGTGACCTTGTCCTAAAATGGGACAAATCGCATGAGGGAAAGGGAGAGCATATGAAGTTTTAGAACTTATGGCTAGGACCATTTTTTACGCTGAGAAATTGGGTCCCAGCTCCTTCCGATTATAGATTCTAGAGGGACAGCCAGACACCTATCCGGTGAACGACCAAGCTCTAAAAATGTATTTCACTTGATGACAATCCTGTGTACACTGTGTAAATATTTTTCCTTTGTTTGCTTTTTGTTTTTCTTTGTTGTTTTGGTTTTGATTCTTCCCTTATGCTTACCAGTTTTTATTTTTGAAACACATATACCTGCATCATGAATTGTTCGGACAAAGAGAACAAAAAAATTTCTCCTCTGGAATGACTGCTGAAGGTTGTTTAAACATCAATTATGATATTTTTCTGAAGTTTACAGCCATGTTAAATAAAGCTTGTTGTTTGAAAGGCATTTCTTGATTTCAATATATAACTGAAAGCTTTTCATGATCATCCATTTCTTCTTACGATGTCCCTGTTCCTTAAGAGAACAACTCAGAGATGTCTCCCCACCTTCAAAGGTCAGCTTATCAATAAAATATCTCTAGATCTTAATGAAGGACATTTAAAAATTCTCTCAAGGTCTGTAATTTATTAAAATATGTCCAAAACATCAGGATTTTCAGCGTCACCCCGCTCGATTAAATATCTTTAAAACTAAATAAATCTTTAGAGAGCTGTGGGAAGTTCTTGTAAACCCATCAGGATATTGAACAGGTCTGCTGGCAGTGGGTAAATGCATGCACAATGCCAAGATAACTTTGTCGGGGTACTGAACAGACCCGCTGGCAACGAAGCAATGTCAGGTATATGAAAATTCTCAGATATGGAATATTTTTACCTTAAATGTCCTTTGTTCTGATTTGGAACTTCTTGGCAGGATACAGATATTGGAGTGGGTTAAATGGCATCTCTGTCGAGGCTATGGATGCCTTCTAGCAACAGTGGCTCTGTCAACAGTATTGGAGATTTTAACCTTAATATCGTGAATCGCTTTTGTTAAGATTGTCATCAGTCTTCATCTTTTAAAATAAGAAGCAATCTGAAACTGGAAATTTTTATGATTGATAATGATGTTCAAACAGTTTTCTGGTTGTTTTCAAGTTGGAATTTTTCTCATTATCTTAATCTGGACTTGTTCATTTGGTAGAGATAATTGCTTCTACCAATGTGTCGCCATTGTTGGCGGCCATATTAATCTCTATCCTTTTTTTACAAGCTGCCTACACAGGGTTTTTAAACCCTCATTACTCGTCACAACTTTTCTCATTAAACGACACCGTTATCCTTCGCTTTTTGCGTACCTACTTTTCTTTTTTGTTTTCACGATTGCAAGCGTGAAAACCCACAGTTGGAATTCATGTTGATTACATCAAAGGGTTAATGTTCATTTGGTTTATCATGAGCCTAATTGTTTACATGGTTATAACTCCTTGGCCTCAAACACACCACTGGTTACATATGTATCAAAACACCACCCATTTATGCATTTGACTATTGTTAATATCATTTTGATTTATAAAATCTTTGATGCAATGGTTTATTCGACATATTGATTTTTTTGGTCAAATCGTGGATATGCAATGGTCCATTTGACATTTTGATCGAATTTTTGGATATGCATATAATGTTTTTTTTAACTGTTATGATTTGTATGTACCATTACACCAAGGTGTCATTCCAAGTACAGCCTGATATGATGTTCTTGCATGGCCTCGATCTACACCATTGTCCTCGCATGCATAGCATTAACGCTCCTCCCTTGCATTTCGAGCTGCCTTTGCATTGTGTTGGGGAAGCTCAGGGTAAATGGCTCTGTTTCTATCCTGTCAAACCCTATCGCTGAATACCCTGTTGATTTTGTGCTATTATCCATGGCTCCTGTAGTGAGAATTGAACCCAACGGTGTCCAGACTTTGTTTTTGTTTGATAATGCTCGAGAAGACTTAGAGAGGAATGGTTGGCGGGTATTTGTTGAGAAGTTCGAGGGTTTTAACCTGGTAGTTGCTCAACAATTTGTGCTAACATTTGATGGTTGCAGAGCTAAAGTTGGAGACGTATAGCTTGAGTTAAACGAATATTTCATTAGCTCAGCCACTGGTCTGCCAGCCGTGAGACAAAAATCGTTTAAAAATTCAAAGGTTGACGAAGTTCCCTGGTCACTGTTGTTTAACTCAAGGAAGATTACCAACTGCGACAAAGGTATGCCTGTTATAGCTCTAAAATCTAGATGGCACGATCTGTTAGCTATTGTCAAGCAGTTCGTTACCTGTGAGGGTAGATATGGTTTGGTTTTCTTATATCACTTATGACTGCTCATGAGTTTTATCGATTTTCCCTTAAACATGCCCTATTTTCTCCTTCGTAGTTTATACAAAATGGCAAAGTGTTTTAAAAGGCAGAAAGCTGAATCCAGCCTGTTCCACCATTATTTGATTAAAATTATTATGGTTCATCAGTTGAAGTTAAATGGCGATTGTTGGGATGCTTTCTTGTTAAGGAATGGTTTTGCTAGTACTGAAATAGGACAAGTTGACAAGTCCGTTGTTACAGAAACCCTCGTCGAGCCTGTCATTCCCCCTCCTTCGCTCTTGCCCTCTGTTGAACCCTCGACCTACCTAGAGACTACCCAACCTGACACTCTACCTGATTCATATCCAGAAGATGGTGGTAAGCCTGTTAAAAAGTCTGCAAAGAAAAAGTGTAAAGGTAACAGTGATAAATTACAAGGGTAAAAGGGTGGTGCGTTGGGTTTCATGATGTGCCCGAAATAAACTTAAGGAAAACGCAAACCAAAACCCAATTCTGTTAAGCGAGGATTCCAATTCCAAAATTGAATGGTTTCTAACTAAAGAGTATCCATATTCATATGGACTTTGCTCGGTTAAACCCTATGATTTTGTGACGAACCTTCCACCATGTCTTAAAGATGACCCCAACTTCCCTAGAATCAAACTCGACAGATAACCTGCAAGTCAAATGAAAAGTTCCCCACCTGTTAATACACAGTCTCTTCGGCCATAGTGCAACGAATGTTAGTCGTGGCTCGACCAGTATTACAGAAACATGCCTTTTCTTCAGTCTCGGATCAAGTCCTTGGAGGACTGGGTGAATGTGCTAAAAAAAGAAAACAACAGACTGCAAAATTTAGCTCAAGCTAGTGATAAAAGACAAAAAACCACAGACTCTGTTGTTTTTAAGAATGTGGAAGCGGCCACTGCCATTGTGAATTCGAAAATTGCTTGATTAAAACAAATCCCTAAATCTGAGGTATGGCATTTTAAAAATAATTTTAAGATGATTTTGTTTTTGTTTTGAATTAGAGTACAAGATTTTTTTGCTCAAATTGCATCTATTCTATTTTGATTGATTTGATAAAACACGATTCTGGTTATAATAATAACTAGCTACAGAATCATGAGATTCTATAGCTAGTTACTAAAATTCGAATTCTTTGATTTTACAACTAAAATGCAATCTGAAATCGTGTATTCTTGTGCGTTTACAGGTACATATGATTTCTAAAGCAGATTGAATTGCTAGTGGCATCTCTAAACATGCTATTTCTTTACATGGTTTTAGAATAGGCTGTTGGTTTTGATAACAATGGGAATTTGGGAGATTGTATTCCCCACAATTTTTGGAACAAATTTGATGATTTCCACAGGAAATGTTTTGATCCTGTGGCCTTTATAAATGTATTGTTTTGTAAACTAAGGACCATCGCTGCCTGGGAGCAGAAACTATGGATTTGTGATTGACAAACTTGAATGAAAGTGGATATTTGCACAGCTTTAGCTTCGATATATCATATTTTTGTTCAAGTTTTTCTCATTTTGATTTGTAATCAAATTGTGACTACTTTAGATATCATGATTTATTACAGGTTGATGTGATGGGATTTATATAGTGTCCATGTTTTATGTCTCTCATTTTATATACAACAATTAATCTGTTATAATTTAATGATTAGAAGGTTAATCTTCTTTATTCAATGAGAAGTTATATGCAAATTTTCATAGCCAGATTTATCTTAATATGGTCATTTGTCAAATTATAAATTGCTGCTGCTACATATCTTACTTGTTTTGTGATTAGCATTCGACCATTATTGCTTCCCGTTTACGAGAAGCATTTGGAAAATCTGGTGCAGGTTGGCCTCATCAAACAACAAACGTAGATGTTATGCACAGGACACATAGGAGATGCGATTACAGGTTAGTTTGCTAGTTGCATTTTATTAGTTTAATTAATATAAGAATTTCCTGTAGTCTAAATACATTGTATTGATTGTTATTTTTATTTCTCAACTAGATAGCTGCCATTTCATTTCTTGTTTATAAAAGTTATAAAAAAAAATCAAAAACACTGAACGATAGCTTCGCTGTCATAAATCAATTCATATATGATTTTCGTAGATTTCGATCAAAATTTGCATTTTGTGAATATTCTACATATATTAGAGATATAAATATATCAATAAACTGTACATTTAATAAGTAGAACTACTATTCTATTAGTTAGTAAACTGTGAATATATTTTAGACTTGTATATAGTTTTCAGCAACTGTTTTTCATTTAGTTAGTTTCTTTAGTTTTTGTTTTTTCACTTTCTTAGGACTTAGATTGGCTAACGGAGCCGCTAAACCCATCGGAGTGGATTAATCCAAACGAATTGGGTTATTTAGACAACCCCGGAATGGACTCACTCCTCCAGTTGACGAGCGATCAATTTCGCCCGTCAACAAATGGCGCTAGAAGGAGGGCCTGAAAATTATTAATGGCACGAGGTGGTCGTAAGACTCCTCCACCACCTATCCGCTCACCTATAGTGACAAGAAGTCATTCAAACGACAACATTGTCCCTCAAACAACAACCACATCAAACGATGATCTACGGATCACAGTTGAACCAGTAACTCCAAATCCTACAAGTGGTGACGTACAAGAGATTGTCCGCCAATCTCTCATAAGAACACACAGTGCCTTCGCCCGTTTAAGACAACCAAACTGGCCTTTGGACCAACCATTAGATTTCTCTAATATCATAGAACAACTTGGAGGCACTAACCTCACTTTAAACCCTACAGATCCAATCCTCACTACTGCAACAGGAGGATATGGTATACCATCCTTACCACCTCCTTCATCCCCTTCTTCTTCTGGAGAAGAATCCTCTGACGAAGGCAGTTCCTCATCCCAGCCTTCGACACCACCCACACCAATGGCCAACCAGAACAATCCTGCCAGACCCTGGCTCGACCAAGATGCAGTGGCCATACCCGGGCCTCAGCATCCCTTACCCAAACACCTGGAGAAGTGGCTCCCTAAATTTGGCCGGGACTCTAAACAGATCGCCGAAGATCACATCAAAAAGTTTATGTTAACCATTAGACTCCGTAATGTCGAGCACGAAGACGTAGTCTTTAGATTGTTTCCCTACACCTTCAAGGGAAATGCCTCTACCTAGTACTTTGCCCAACAGCCCCATACCATCGTGTCATGGGAGAAGTTTGAATCCTGTTTCCTTGAGAAGTTTGGAGACGACAAGTCCCCAGAAGTTCTAGTCATGGAGATTTCTAATTTAAGAATGAACCCCAAAGAGAAAATCAAAGACTTTAACCAAAGATTCTTAACACTAAAGAACCGAATCCCTATGGATTCGATGCCTGCTGAGAATCTTATCATAGCATACTATACGAAAGACTTACATCAAAGTATAGCCATTTGGGTAAAGAGATTTAAGAAAGCCACGTTGTTAGAGGCCTTCGAAGAGGCCAGTCAGATCGAGAAAGACATCCTCAGCTTCAAAGACACTACTAGCAACGAAATAGAGACTAGTTCATCTTCCAAAAAGAAAATCAAAATCCTCCCTAGACCTGTCGAAAACAAAGCACAACCGGAAAGCTCTGATCTAGAAAACTTACAAAAAGTCGTTCAAAAACTGTCAAATCAAGTTATAGATTTGAAAAGGACAACTGAAGAAGCTTCTTCGAGCAAAGGGCCTTACAAACCCCCGTTTAGGAAGCCTTTTCCCACCAACCGACCTAATTCAAATACCGAAGGCCTAAATCTAGAAAGCCTGCAATTCGCTATTCAAACAATTCTAGAAGCACAGGATAACTTGATGCCTCCTGAGATCCCTGAGGAAGTAGCTGAACAAGAGACAGTAGAAGAAGATGAATCCTCTCCGAACATTTTTGGACATTTCTCAGATAGCATTTTTCAAGCTAATTTCGAGTCAGTACATCCTTACAATACTAGGAGTAAGACAACAAACAAGCCTTCTTCTAAAAACACTACGAATTTGCCCCCAAAACAGTCTAAAACAAATGAGACTAAACAAAATTATGCAAACCCAAGCTTAGATTATGATTTGGTTGAAGATCTAAAAAAGTTAAGGGCTAACATTTCTGTTTATGAATTATTAAAATTCCTGTTTCTGCTATAAAAAATGTTACAGAATATCACAGAGAACAACAAAAACGAAAATCCAAGTAGTAACAAAGGTTTTCAGAACAACCCCAAAGTTCATCAGAAGGCCTCTGCCAATATTACTTCTGATTCCCACAAGAAAAAAATACCTTCCTGTAAATAATGTAACAAATGTAGATAAATTAGTTTTAGAGGCTGCAGGTAAAAAGCAACAAGCTTCCACCATTAGTAGTCACAGAAATGTCCCTCCATTTTTGTTAACTTTTGAGATCTTCAATAGGAACGTGCACAATTGTATGGTAGATTCAAGAGCATCATCCAACGTAATGCCATGGTCTGTGTGTCAGAATATTAATGTTGAAGTTCAACCATCCACCTTAAAGATCATCCAACTTGATCGAACTAGTGTTAAAGTTATAGGCGAATTAAGGAATGTGCTTATAAGATTGTCGTCTAACCGTAAATTTCATCAAGTGATTGATATTATTGTTGTAGATATACCAGAATTTTATGGTTTGTTTTTAAGCAGAGACTAGTCAGAACAGCTACATGGCTATTTCGCGACAGATTGGTCTCACTTGTGGCTGCCCGAGAATGGAAAGCCCAACATAATCAAGGTAAATTGTGAACATTACCTAAAGTTCACAGTGACAGATTTAAATGATCCCAAGGAACCATTTACACCTTCTGCCGATTCACCTGAAATACAAGGGATGGATACCGTTTTTGGCAATTTCATGGTCAAAACTTCTGCTATCACTAACCCGGAACAACAGTCTAAAATTGTGACATATATGCAGCCAGCAGCTTCCACCCAATGGTCACATGCACCCGACAAAAATCAAATATGGTATCTTTACTTTGATGGGTCAAAATCCAAGGAAGGAGTTGGTGCGGGCTGCGTGATTATTGATCCAGCAGGTAACAAAACCCTAACTGCATGAAGGTTAGAGTTTGAATGTACAAACAACACAGCAAAATATGAGGCTTTATTGCAAGGCCTCGGGAAAGCATTAGATATGAATGTTCAAAATTTGACTGTCTTTCGCGATTCGGAAATTGTGGTTAGACAGGTAAAAAATTCTATCCACTGTTTATCTCCACACCTTAAAAGCTACCAATCTGAGGTATGGAATTTGATGAATAATTTTTCTGCATTTAACATAAATTCTATTCCTAGATTGAATAATTTGGAAGCCGACTTGTTAGCTAATGTAGCTTCGAAACTTTTTCCTGCAAAAGGCTTGTCCTTGAATGCATTCTCCATCAAACTGTTGTTTATACCATCCGTCCCCGACAACATCACGAATTGGAGAGTCTTCGATGACGATCAATAGATTATAAGTTTCCTGCATATGGAAGAAACTTTCCAGGGTGAAGTAATCGACGAAGGTACTCATGAAGAAAATCTTCGTGACTTCACGGTAATACCATATCCAAGATCTCCTGAATATTCATCAGACATGGTAAATTCTATCCCTAAATCTGTAGTTAGATTAGAAAAATTTTATGATCTTCAGGACAAGTTCAAAAAATCAGTGAACTGTAAAACGAATAGTTCCTCTTTAACGCATGAAAAAGTAAACTTGGGAACTAACGACAACCCACAGTGCATTAATTTATGGGTAGGATGTTCTGAACAAGAAAAAGCAGTGTTTATTAAATTGTTTAAGGAATTCAAAGATGTTTTTGCTTGGACATACGCCGACCTAAAAACTTTTGATCCTAACATCATACAACACGTCATTCCTATGAAACCCCAAACCTTACCTTTTTAACAAAAGTTAAGGAAAATGCATCCAAAACTCGAACCAACTGTCAAGAAGGAATTAAAACGCAATATGTTCCATGACACATTTTCCCTTGATGAATTGGATCTGGGCTCCATTGGATGTTGAGCCAATCCATGTATACCATTCTAAGCTTTGGGAGGACAAGGCTTTGGATTTCATATACGAAATATTCAACTGAGTGATGGTACCGATGCATGTTTCCATCTTCGGTAATCTGCCACCCAGGATATCGGATAGCATCACAGCAAATTTAAGCAGAGTGGTCGATTGGTATGTGGAGAAAGAATTCTCATACATCAGGGTTTTCGACACTTCCATCCCTCCACATACTTTACCCTTACTTATACCCGACAGGATGGCTTGTCGATAGATCACCAGGCAAACTGTAATTGGTGGTATAAGTAAAGAACTGAAAGGGTATTCAAAAAAGGTATGGCCACCTTTTCCTATTCATTTAGACACCTATTCATTATTAGACTTCGCGCATGCAAAGGCCGAGGTAGCAGCCCTAGAAGATATAAATTTGGTTCATATCGAATTCAAGAAACACGATCCACACAGGGTTGTGAATAATCATTTGGCCAGCTGTGGCCTCAAAATATTTGAGCATGAGAATTCGCCTCACGATGATATTTTTCGAGGCGCGAAATCTTATGACGAGGTTTTGTCTCGAATAGAATCCCTGTTGCCTGAAGAGAGGGCAGATGTTGTCAAATTTCAAGAGCATAGGCAGAGTTGCCTCCCTCCATTATTACGAGGTGAGAATCCAACAACCGTAGAGGTGAAGAAAACAAAGGCCGAAGGCTCCAAAGGTTCACCACCCGGCCAAGAAGGACAAAAGGATAAACAAGAGAAAGTTGGGGGCCTGAAATCGGAAGCTGAGACTTCCAGTCCTCCAAGCAAGTCGACTTCGGTCATTAATCTGGGGAAATTTTCTAAACAGGTTGGCAATCCCATCACCTCCATTACCCCCTTCTAGTCTGCAAAGGAAATCCCAGATGCAGGTTGGATTTTGGGTGAAAAATTGACACCTATAGCAGTTGAAGAGCTCCCTCCAAATGAATTCTTCTTTGATAAGAAGAGGAAAGTGGTTGTGAGACAAGAACTCTACCAAGAGGTAGGTACTGTCTCTAAGATATATAAAATTTTAACCGATGGGAAAGATATGAAGAAAGTAGAGTTCACGATGCAAATAGCAGGAACACTGGGTGCTTTCGCCACGACGAATCAATATTCAGTCAAGACCCTGAAGGATCAGCTGAAATGAAAGAATTGTTTGATCAAGACATTAGAGACTAAACTATCTACAGCAGAGGCTGCTGCTAAAGATCAGTCAAGTGCGACTTTAGAGCAAGCAATAATAAAAGATCAAAATGAAATCGAGCGGCTTAAAGTCGATCTCGAATAGACACAATTGAAGGTTCAGGCAAGTCAAACTCGGATAAGCCAGCAGGGAGAATTAATAGACCAGCTTCGGGCCAAACTAGAATTCGCCGAAAGCCAGGTAATCGATATTGGGATATTTCAATCCCAAGCAATAGAGATCAGAAAAAGGTTATCGGCGGTGCAACAGGGTTTTCTTGCAAAAGTGGAAACAATTCAAAGCAACTTCCAACTCATTGATCAGGTGTTGGTAAACCTCTCCCTTAAAGAAAGGGATGTCGGAGCAGCTCGGGTGGTGTTCCAGGAGGCTATTATAGCCACAATGAGAAGGGAAGCACGCAGTAGTTCTAGTTTTCCCATCGCAGAGAAGACCAGGGGTAATATCTTGTTGAAAGAATGGGAGCGAAATATATCTGAAGGCAAACAACAAGCTACGAAGCTAAGGAAATCTTGCGAAGAAAGTTTCGATTTGTTAAGTGAGATTTGTTTGGGTTCCAATGATGAAAGTGGCATGGAGATACTGGGTCAGATCAATACAGCTAAATATATGCTAAATATCAAGGAAAATGAAGAGAGAGAATTAGTCGAAATATCACAAATAACTCAAACAGACATAGTGCAAATAGACAAATGGCTAATTAAACCGAGTATGCAGTTATGCTCTATCAATGCCAAAGATCAACATGTGGAGGGAACATTGCTACTATTGATAAAAGACTGCTATATTTTTGAGGCAAATAATCAAGCAGAGCCATCTGAGTTGATATCATAGCTGGTGGAAAAAGTGAATTATTTGCATGGAGCATGCGAAGAGGCAGGTTTTGGGTACCAAATGAGAACAAAGATAAAGAAACGAAACGTTTTGACTGCTTGATTGTAACCAAAAACCTCTGAAACTATTGAGATTCCAGTGCAAAAGAATTTTGTATAAATATACATTTTGAAGAAAGAAAAAAAGGGGCTGGACCTTTTTGATCAATTGTAATAGAGACTCTCTCTTTCGAGACTTAATACAAAGAAATCCGGAGATTCCTAATTCTGTCACTACTGTGTTATGAGTTTGTTCTTTCTGTTATTCATTTTCATTCTTATTTCACTTATATACATCTGATGAATGTTGCATTGCAATTTAGTAACACTTCTACTTCAGTGATTAATATTTAGCTATCTATTGTTTACAATTTTTCCTCTGTATCGGCTACTAGCAGGTACAAGACCTGTAAATATTTAGTTTGTCATATTTTATGCTTCATCAGACCATTTCTGATCTTATTTTCTTCTTCTGTTTACAGAGTGAGATTCTCTCTCGATAGGAGCCTTATTCTATAGATAGTTTAATGTTTTTCCCATAATTCAAACACCATTTATTTCAAATATAACACAGTTACGGAAAAAGGCGTTTGGTTTGTATTTTTCTTTTAATATTGATTTCTAAAGTTCTCTTTTATAAAATCAAAATTGATACAACATAAAACTTTTCGGATTTCCTTAAATTTTTCTGTTCCTCTATGACTGTCCCTGTTGTAAGACAACCCAATATTGAACCCGGTTTGACAGATCAAACCCATATTTCTTTAAATCTCTTTGATACCATACTTAAAACGACTAACACCCGGGTAGAACTTGAACGTTCATGGGCTGCAATTGAAAAGGATATAAACATCCAGGAACAGTTGGAAGCCAGGCAGTGACAGCCTAGAAACCAGCCCTAGCTTCCTTTCTTGAAGGTCTACCCTCTTTTTTACATCTTACGAACTTTCGGATGCCTAGACACTATACTTTTTTAAATCCTTAAGTACAAACTCTGGAACAACATCTTTTTGGCGCCGTTACCGGGGACGAAGTTACGAAACCTTTTCTTGGGAAGAACGACATATTTTCAAGTTTCACCCTTTGATAGTGAACAAAGAGTGAGCACTTTCTAAAGGCTTTTCTTACCTTTCACTTGGTGACTCTATGTATAAGTAAGCTAGCATCTGGTCGAAAGAATACCAGACAAAACCTAGAGAACAAGCAAACCACGCCTGTTTCAGATCCCGAAAAAATACTAAAAGCTAGAGGTTCTCTTAAGCCAACTACTGCAGTCTATCAGCTTAAACACCCACAACCCAAGACCAAATGTGCTTGCAAACCTTCAACTTTTCATAGTACACCCCCCGAAACCACTAATTCATTTTTATTCAGCTCTACGGTTAAAAGTGAAATCCTTCTGAAAACCTCTATCGGATACAAAGGTAAAAACGCAACAGTAAATTTATCAGCAGTTGATATCCCGCTGACTCTCCTTTCAGACTTCCCAACCTCACCAAGTCACGAAGAGTATACTATATATTCAAATCTAACACCTGCGGTATCCCCTGACTACGTCTCCTGCAAATCTTAAGATCCAAGTCCTCGCATCTCCGTTCACTCGTCTTCGCTTCTCTCATCTTCCGAAGAAGCTAAGAATCCATTTTTAGTCTTCCAGAACCCACTATATAACACACCCTATCCCCACCAGGTAATACCAATGGCGGACGTTGGAGGAGGATCAGGGGGCCAAGCACCTCCCCTGCCCCCCAAATTTTTCACGAAAGTGGCTGCGAGATATGCACCTTTAGTTCTACCTATGCCTCTTCATAACCTTCCTGAAAATTATATAAAAAATTTACCAAATTTTACAGGGGAGGGGGACTTAACTACGGCCGAACATATAAATTTCTTTGATCAGTTTGTCGATATTCTAGGTCTGGAACATGAAGACGTTTATTCGAGATTATTTGTTCAAACTTTTGAAGGACAGGTACGAACCTAGTTTCAAAGCCTTCCCACAGGGTCTATCCTATCTTACGATGCCTTAGAAGATGCCTTTCTTAGACAATGGGGTGAGAGAAAAGACCATTTATATTATCTAACTGATTTCAGATCTTTAAAGAAAATAAATTCATAAACAGTGATGGAATTTATCCAAATATTTAATAAACTATATAATAAGATCCCAACCGAAGTCAAACCCTCCCAACCTACAACCAAAGTAACCTTCGCAGGAGCTTTCGAACCCAACTTCACTCTTCTCTTAAGAGAAAGGCGGGGGGCTACCTTAACTCGGATGCAGGATGATGCTATGGAAATCGAGTCTAACATGATGGCCTCTAGTAATTTGAAAGCTAAGATAGAAATGGGGAACAGAGAAACCAGACGTTTTAGGGAACAAGCGGGACCCTCAGGATCTAATAGATCTACAGACGACAAAATGGATGATATGGTCAGGATAATCAAGGAATTGTCGAATAAAATTTCTAGGATGGAATTAGATCAATCGAAAACCGATCCTTTCGTTAAAAGAGAATTCAGGAGAAACCCCAACCTTCAAAATCCACAAAGACAGACTAAAAATGAAGATCAAAAAATTAAAACCCCTCTAAAAAATGAAAATTTTATAGGGGGAAATGATCTGGAAGACTTCGAAGGTTTGGAAGAAGATGTGACAAACCTGGGTGATGACTTCACTCAGCCTTATATAACTAAAGAATATTATGAGAAGTCTT
Source organism: Picea mariana (assembly GCA_032191745.1). Taxonomy (NCBI): domain Eukaryota; kingdom Viridiplantae; phylum Streptophyta; class Pinopsida; order Pinales; family Pinaceae; genus Picea; species Picea mariana. Next base: position 15,377 of record JASDQU010236684.1, read on the forward strand.
TAAGCTCACAACAACCCCCAGATGCAGAGGATGACATAAACAACACAGACCTCTCAGACCATTAAGAAGTAACTGATTCAATAATGGCTGAAGTCCAACCTAGTTATAACCTGAGGTCTAAAAACAAGTCTGCGTTGATTTCTCAACCCAGGAAAATTCTCCCTAGAGGTGAGGTATATGTGCCCACCCCAAAGGAGACTGAAACACCTAAAGGGACTGACTCATTGGATCCAAAGACGAAAGAGGTTGAGATCCAAACAAAGGAGATCAAGATGGTCGATACACAAACACCGGTAATTAAGATCACGAGTAATAAATCAGCTCAGACAAATAAGTTAGAGAAGAGAGAGTCTGAGATTTCAACCAGAGAAATGGACAAAGGTGGTGGCAGTTTTAGTTTTGAAAATGAGATAAATAGAATCAAAATACCTATCCCCTTGGTTGAATTAGCAAAGAATCCTGCATATCGTAAACAGATAACCAAAGTGATAGGTTGTTCAAACCAATAAAGCCAATCTGACGTGATAAATTTAGAAGTTGAAAAGCCAAATATTACTTTCGGTCCACATTTCGAGGGTGCTAGAGACACTGTTTCCCCTTTTTATATCAGCCTAAATGTGCATGATCGATTGCTGCATAACTGCATGCTAGATTCTGGAGCTTCACATAATGTGATGCCCAAAGCTATTATGGATAGACTAGGCCTTGAGATCACCCGACCTTACAGAGATCTCTACTCTTTTGATTTGAGAAGAGTCAAGTGCTTAGGTATGATAAAAGATTTAGTAGTCACCCTTGCGCAAGTCCCAGTCAAAAGTATTCTGATGGATGTAGTTATTGCTGATATCCCCCCAAAATATGGATTATTGTTATCAAGGTTGTGGGGAAACAAACTTGGGGGATCCCTTCAACTGGACATGACTTATGCCACAATTCATGTATTTGGTGGGCAAATTACTAGGTTATACAGGGAAACGAGGTTAGCCTATACCGTGAGCGATCCTCAGAATCCTAACAATTTTCCTGTTTACATTGCTGATCAAGATCTAGGAAATTGAATTTTGTCTTTTGATGATGGTATAGATAGTTGCACCGAAGAAAACTGCATAGACGAGAAAGAATCAGAAAATATGCATAGTACAGGGATCTGGAAAATGTTTTTCGACGGTTCTCTGTCGTGTGAAGGAGCCGGTGCAGGAGTACTTTTTGTGGCACCTGAAAATAGGTTTGTCGTCCCTTTTTCTTACAAGCTTCAATGGGATATAGGCTACACTAACAATGTATGTGAATATGAAGCTTTAGTTTTAAGATTGGAAGCTGCCAAGAAACTGAACATAAAGAACCTGGAAGTATATGGAGACGCTGAGTTGATAATCAAACAGATAAATCGACATTACCAGGCCAAACATCCGAGATTGAGAGAGTATAGAAATTGTGCCTGGGATCTAATGGAAAATTTCTTCTCGTCTATAAATATTCACTTCATACCATGCGCTGAAAATTTGCAGGCCAATTCGTTAACCAAGGTAGCCTCGACTTTCTCTCCCCCCATGGATTTTAAATTAAAATACCATATAGAGGTGAGGCACAGACCATCCATCCCGAACAACATACAACACTCGCAAGTTTTCGAGGATGATGAATAGATCAGAAAGTTCCTCGAAGCAGTGGGTGACTTTTCTGAAACCCACATCGATCAAGAGAATCAAAATGATCACATGTGGATCATGCAAGAAGGAGAAGACCCTCAGGAGTTCCGAGAAAAAATTGCCAACCATCGCATGTTAGTTTTAAAAAATAATCAGATTCCAAAGGGACTAATCCCCCT
>JASDQU010236685.1:5479-22476 GCA_032191745.1 Picea mariana
ATTGTATTAAATCAATTTGGATTTAATGGGTTATGAGTCATATAGTCAACTTGATCATACTGGCCATGAATGAGAATGTAAGTGTAGAAGTGACATGCAGTAAATGCACATCTCTCTAACCTACCTTGAGCCCGCCACCCTAGCCATTTTTCATTTTCTCTTGTTGGTTTTTGCTGCTCCGCTTTGCTCGGCCATGGAGGAGGTATACAGGCTTGGTTGTTTCTCCTTAGAAATTTTTACACATGTATGGGGTTTCTTGCTTTTCCATCCATGAGTTTTTTCTCTGCTCTTTAATTAAGTCAACAATTGGCTCTTGTTTTTTCACGGTCTATGCATTCCAAAGCTATTATATGTGTAAATGTTGACTATGTATGGATTGGTGGTTAAGTGTTGGTCTCTGTGGCGTTGTGTTTGAACCATTCGCATTGAAAATTTGTGTGGATGTCTCTTACTGCATATGGTATTCATGCTTTACTTGTGGGAAAGAATATAGTTGGGGAAACTCTCGGGCCTGCCTTGCCTCTAGTTTCTTGTTTTAGGTTTCTTCTTTGAGCATATCACTAGTCCTTACCTATGGATTATATGGACATTATGCCTGCCATTTAATTTGTTGGTTTGTGTTCCCATTGTGCCTGTTTCCTTGTAACAGCTCTGTGAATATAAATGTGAAGTTTTATGGCGGAATTAAACCTTTCATGCTCCTTCTGGCCAAACCCTCAACTTGGTTAGCTCGTCTAATTCCACCACATTCCTGTCCACTATTGTGTATTGAATCCTGTGTTTGGAAAATATTGTGGGATATGGCCAACCCAGAATTTAGGAAGGGCGTTGTTTGTGTTGTTTTTGGTAATGAGTTTTTGTTGTGCAAAGATGAAAAGGATGAACCCACTCATTTGTTTGGTAATACAGTCTGTCACAAGAAATTATCAATGGCAGCATTGCAAAAATATTGTTAGATACAACTTGTTTTTTTTTTGTTTTCAAATGCAAAGAGAACCCGTGTATGAATTATGTATGCTTTAAATGAGTCTTACAAACCAGAGTGCAAGGAAAATTTAAGGCATGGTTTTAGTCAGATTATTGTTAAACATGAGTAGTCCTTTAGACAGTTCATGGGACCTTGTAGGTTTAAACAATACTAGTTTTGATATTGTAGGCTACAACCTGTCCAATCCTCGATTGTTTGTTGTGATGATTATGATTATTATAATGTTGTTCACTCCTCAACTTTATTGTGCACAAAAAATGTTATTATTGTTAAATAATTCTTGGGCACTAAACTATAAATTGGTTATTGTATAATGCAATTTCTAAGGAAAATGAACAACCTTGAAAAAACAACACCAGTTATGGGTTATTCTTTTGGGAAAACATAGTGTTATTCATTGTTGAAACATTATCCCCCCTTCCTTTCCAAATATATAAATTTTAACGATTGGATCTGGAGTGACTGAGGAAACCTTAGCAATCCTACATCAATTCCCTGAATGCTCTGACCCATCTGCAGCCACACCTGTTGCACGATTTGTTTTGGTACGACCAGACACCCTGCGGATGAGGGGTCAGGATGATCCCAGAAGGGGGGGGGGGAACCCCCCTCGTACAGTAACATAACTTCCAATGATAGAGTGAGAACAAGATCCAAGCAACCCACCTTTGAGCCATCACCGCACATGAGAGAACAACTCCTGACAGAGAGAAGAGACTCAGAAAAGCAATGGATGTGGAGCCAAGCACGTCTCATCCAAAGGCATATTGAGGATGGGAACTAGGAAAATGCATTACCCAATCGGAAAAACCTCCCATATATCTCATAATCTCAACGAGGGTATGCGAACACACCCAGTTCATGAGAGAGCACACTCTAATAGGCAATTTCTTAGGGGTATGGCCCTTTGAGCGAGATAGGTGGAACCCTAAAGGAGACTACAAGGTTCAGATAAGATCCAAAGGGTTTTTCACGATTATCCTCTACAACCTAGAAGACAAGGTCAAAATCTTTGACAATGGGCCATACTTCTACAACTCAGCAGGGTTATTCCTGTGATTATGGATAGATCGCTTCATCCCAGAAAAGGAGAATTTCACCATGGCCCTAGTTTGGATTAGGCTCTATTCCTTTCCGCAGGAGTTCTGGCTGGAAGAAATACCTATGGGCATAGGAAACATAGTGGGGAGATATGTCAAATCATCGGAAGCCACAAAACAAAGAATACACCTCCTATGATAGTATTTGTGTTTACATGGACATGTCAAAACCATTACCAGGCTCAATAACTCTTGAATATCAAGATGAATACTGGAACCAAACAATAGAATATGAGCACATCCCCTTTTGCTACAGAAATTTCATGAGCACGACCACCTCTTTTGTGACTGCCCCCTAAATGCCCGGGCCCCCAAAGTTGGAGAGAAATAAAATAAATATGGATTCACCACAGTCACAGGCCGGAAATGGAACCCACCATGGAAGAAAAATCCAGACAGTGCTTCAAAAATAACCACCAAAAACTCCTATGACATTCTAAATCAGCTGCCAAAAGAAGAAGAGGTCCAAGATCCACATAAAATGAAAAGACAATAGAAATAAAAAGTTCAAGCCTCACACCAATCTTCCCAAGGCAAAGAATATCATCAAGGAGACAAGACAAAGGAAAATGTGAATACCCTTATGCAGTTAGGCGAGAAAGACTTGGCAGACATAGACCTTGAAAAACTAGAGGAGGCCCTCAATAGGAAGGATCTGCATGCAATCCATGTAGAACAACTCAAAACAGTTCATAAGGTGTTCATAGATTCCACAAAAGGATCCACTGTATGGCTGAGCATAGCCACAGACCCAGCCATAGACTCAAAGCACGCCCCATGGGAAAACAAAAGATGAGGCCACAAATCCACCCACCAGCTCATCAAAGAAGTAGGGAACTTCATGCTAAACTCAGGCTAGGTTCAAAGGCTCTCGGAGGGATACCTCCACCCACCTCTCCAATCATCATGATGAATATGATAACCTGGAACATTAGAGGACTTGATGAAATATCCAAACAGAGGACTCTTCGGGAATGTATATGCACAGAAAATCCAAATGTTCTCCTGCTGCAGGAGACCATATGTGTTGGAGTAGAAGCAGAGACTATCTTTCACTGTTGTTGGAGAGGGTGTGACTCCCTCCAAAAAGACTCCACCGGAGCGATAGGGGGATTAACGATCATATGGAATCCTACAATTGTTACAATAGATCGAACCTCGACCCTTCTCCACTGTAGGTATGATCACAACACAATTCAAAGTCATATGATCTACTAAGGAAGGGGAAATCATAAATGTTTATGGACCTCAAAGCCTACAAGACAAAGATAACTTCTTGAAGCAAATAAATTCCATCAAATCACTAATAAGCATGCCCAACTAGGTGCTGGGAGGCGACTTCAATATGATCCTGATGCAGGAAGAGAAAACCGTGGGAACTAAATGGTTGGAGAAAGACAGTGGTAAGTTCAGAACCCTCATAGACCATCTAAATCTTGTAGATATAGAAACGTGAAATGGCATTTTCACTTGGTCCAACCACAGATCTGGACATCAGCAGGTTGTTTGCTGGCTAGATCGCTTCCTCATAACGAAATCCCTATTGGTGGAGGATCCTGCCATAGAGACCAACATTCTTCCAAGAGTCAGCTTGGACCACTGGCCTGTCTCACTTTGTCTGGATGCAGGATCGACGCCAAAAATCAAACCCTTCAAATTTGAGAAATTTTATCTTTCCCACCCTAACTTTCATTGCCTCGCAACTTCTTGGTGGAACCGAGCAGAAATAGAACATGGTACCTGCATGTACAAATTTTAGCAGCGACTCAAAAACTTCAAGATACATCTAAAGCCTTGGAATAAAACCACCTTTGGGAACATCTTTCAACGGATGCATGAAATTGAGAATATACTGGAAACTCTACAAAATATATTCATTTCAGGAATCAGAACCACAAAATTAATGAAGGAGGAAGAGGAGCTTTAGGCAGAATTAGAAGAACAGAAAAAGCAGGAGTAAATCCTATGGCGTCATAAATCCAGGGTTCAATGGCTCAAAGAGGGCGAGAGGAAAACCAAATTATTCCATGGAGAAATGGTGCATCGTAGATACATAAATAAGATAACTCAACTGGAATATGCTCAAGGTAACCCCATTAGAGAGCACAAAAAAATTGTTGAGGAACTAACCAACTACTACAAAGACCTTCTAACAGAAACCAATGATGATAGAGAGTCAGCAATCGACAAAATAATTAGGCACATACCCTCCCTAGTAACTCAAGAACATAATGAAGCCTTAATGAGGCCCATCACTCAAGAGGAAGTGGACCACGTAGTCAAATAAATTCCCCCAGGGAAAGCACTAGGTCTAGAAGGCTTCACTATGGACTTCTTTCATTACTGTTGGGATATGATTAGGGAAGAAGTTTGGTAGGTGGTGGAGGAATCCAGAACCTCGGGCCAAGTCCTCCCTTCCCTCAATGCCACCTTCCTCACTCTCATCCCAAAAGAGGAGAGGGTCACTCACCCCAAATAGTACAAAACAATTTTCCTATGCAACTTCATCTACAAAATCATCACCAAGATCATAGCCACATGTCTCAAACCAATTCTACCTTTTGTCATATCCAAAGAGAAAGCGGGCTATGTGGAAGGTAGGAAAATCATGGACAGTTTCATCCTCGTACATGAGGTTATCTAGTCGCTGAAGATGACTAACATCCCAGGTATGCTTATCAAACTCGATCTATCTAAATCTTTTGACAGAATCAGTTGGTAGTACATGTGCTCCTTGCTAGAAGCCTTTGGTTTCGATAGCCACTGGGTGAATTAGATCATGAGGCTCACCTCTTCAGCCTTCTTCTCTATCCTCATCAATGGAGTGCCCTCCCAACCCTTCTCACCCACCATAGGAATTCATCAAGGAGACCCCCTCTCTCCATTCCTCTTTGTTTTAATGACGGAAGGCTTGGGATGCTACCTTAAAGTCACTATCTTGGATGGATCCCCTAAAGGTATTCCCCTACAAAACGTTAAGCCAGCACCCTCACATAGCTAGTTTGTTTATGACACCCTCCTCTTAAACACTCCAACAGCTTGCGAAGCCACCAAACTCAATTACATTCTCCCTGACTTTGCGGATGCTTCAGGAATGGCCCTTAACCTTGATAAATGTAAGCTCTAACTCTTAAATACTCCAGTCGCCATCGAAAATCAAATTTCCAGCCTCTTAGGTATACCTAAGATCTCCCTTTTGTCCAATTATCTCAACATACCCCTCACAAGTGCACCTGCGTGCTCCATCTCTTGGGACAATCTACTTCTCTCCATTTCCAATAGACTCAACAACTGGACCTTCAAACCTCTTAATATTGCATCTAGAATTTTGCTCCTCAAGTCTATATTGCAAGCCTTGCCAACCTACCTTTTCACATCTCTAGAAACACCCAATTCCATCATTCGGTCCATCAGTAACATACAACGCAACTTCTTATGGCATGGGCACCACCCTGATAAAAAGTGGGCATTAGTGGGTTGGTATAAGATTTGTAAGCCCAAAGATATGGGTGGACTAGGGCTCCGAGACACGGGAAAACTTAATAAAGTTATGGGAGATAAACTATGGTGGTGATGGATTAAGAACCCTATAGAACTCTGGGCACAAATTTGGAAACAGAAATATGCACCGAACACTCGAATAGAACAACTAATCAGATTCAATGACCAAATTCAAGGATCCAATATTTGGAACACGGCCTGGCTCAACAGACAACTAGTCCAAAAATATGCTTTTTGGGAAATCAGGAATGGGGAAAGTGCATTGTTCTGGAAGGACTCATGGAAACAACAAACGCCTCTAGCCACTCTAGAAGAGATAAATCCCCTGTGCCAATCACTACAACCTGACAACTTCAGACGGGTTAAGGATATTTGGAGAATGTCTGACAGGAATCTGCCATGGCACAAATGAAAAATGGAGCCTGGCGAGCCTACACAAACCAATGCAAAATCTCCAACAGGGTAGGCCCGAACATTCTCAGATGGGGGCACTCCACAACTGACAATTTTTTGGTCAAAGAAGCATACTATTTGCAAGGGAACTATCATGATCAAGCTAAGAAGAGCATATGGGGTAATATCTGGAACTCAATACTTTGGTCTAAAGTGTCCATCTTCCTCTAGTTCATAGTTCAAAACTGCATCCTCACCTGGGAAAATCTCAAAAAGAAGGGTTTCATAGGCCCCTCAATTTTCCCCCTTTGTCAACAATAGGAGGAAACGATGGAACACCTTTTCAATCATTTCCATTATAGTCATACAATTTGGTATCTGGGGTCTCAAATAATGCATCGATCCAACAGAAACAGAAAAAGAATCAATGACACTATAGAAAGTTGGGACTCGATCACCTTTTAGAATCCAATTCTAGCTCGCATCTGACAGCTCCTATCAGGCTTCACCCTCTGGAAAATTTGGAAAGAAATAAATAAAAGAATCTTTCAATTGAAGGCTTCACCCCCCACCTCTACTTGGGACATAATCACAAATCTAATCCGAGAAACGATCAAAAGCAGACATTGGAATATTGAGGACTTAAAGTGTAGTATGGATGAACAACATATACTCCAAAACTGGCACCTTAGCCTGACTGACACACCCCCTTCCGCAATAGCCAACCGCTCTACTAGCAGCCCAACCACTTGGATCCCCCCACCAACTAGATTCATAAATATTAATTTTGATGGTGCTTCAAAAAGAAATCCATGCCCAATGGGATTTGGGGCGATCCTCAAGAACTCAAATGGAGAAATCCTCCATCTAGTAGCAGGCTATATGGGCTTCAACACAAACAATGTTGCTGAGATATGGAGCCTCCTAAGAAGAATCGAGATAGAAATATATCACCATTACAACAAGATCATTGCGGAGGGGGACTACCAAATCATAGTCCATCTCATAACCAAAATTCTTCATGGAGAACACGCCTTGGAAGTCTCACCCAGTTGGAGACTCTCAAGACTCTTGGAGGACTTTGGCTCCCTCTTACGGCCCAGCCTCACCATAATCCCTTCTCATGTGAAAAGGGACGCAAACAAAGTATTAGATTTCCTAGCAAATGAAGGAGTGGCTACCATGCCAGCGCTGATCCACTAGAATGCCCAAACTTCACCTTGATCTGAACTCTCAAACCGACGCCAAGACTTGGCTAGACTAGACTACCCAACCTCGGATGGGGTGCCACATAGCACATGAGGTCCACATAGCACCAGCCCAAGCCAAACCATAAATATGGTAGGCTATCTCCCATTCCCTCTCCATTAATAATGGGATCCCGCCTTAACTATCTGTTAAGAGCTGGAGGACGGCTCCCTTGCGTGAGCAGAGTGACGGAAAGGAAATTCAATGGTACAGGGGAAATAATTAGAGCAGTTGTGTCTCTCCTCCTTGATATCATCCATCAATGCACTATCCTTCACCATTTCTCCCTCGACCTGCACCAAGCAAGCTGCTTAGTGCTCTGGTACAACCATTGCAGAACTTTTTGCAAGCTTTCCATCTGCATCACCTTCTTGATGCCACATAAGAGAGTCAGGTCATGCCACGGCCCTGCCTGGCATATCTTGGCAGCATGACAGAGGAGATGACAGATGCTAGAGCGGGCACTCTCCATAGACCACACTCAGATAATTCAGGCAACACGCAAAGAAGGGATGATCTGGTCGCCTCCAATGGCTTACATGGAGGAAGTAATCCCAGAGGAACCCATTTAGATCCCTCCAGAGTCCCTTCTGGTCAGTGTGCCAGAGAATTGGAAACCCTAAAGAAACTTCTTCGTGGAAGACACTAAGCCAGACATTGCGGCTCATCACGACACCAACACCATGGAGGCAAAAATGGAAGAGGTCCACATCTGTATCATCAAGGAGGAATTCTCGAAGGAATTCCTTCACATGGCCTCAAAAAACACTCCACTTCCAGAAGGCTACGATCTTTCCAGTGATGCAATGAAGGATAGGGACCCCGAGAAGGAGGAAGGAGCATAGGGTTGGTGCACAAAGACAGAGCACAAGGATGGAGAACATGAAAGAGTGTAGGATGCTATAGGCGAGGTTGTGGAGGGTCCAAGTGGCACGACGATGGAAGGTGGAGAATTCTTTGCACTACCTCCTATCTCGATTGTACTGGAACCATGCCATGCCCCCCCACCCTTATTCCACCTGGAACAATTGGAATTAGTGTTTGATCTGAGGATCTAGATGGCAAATCATGTTCACCATGGCACACTCATGCACCAACACATTGATATGTTGTATTATTCATTATCCAATGCACCATCTGGGGAAAAATGTCTGACGTGTGCACGACCTTTTTCCTGTCGGTCACTATAATTGCTTAATTGACTCAAACAACCAAGTGATACATAAATTATCAACCCAGGGAAGTCTTGTTATTTCAAAGATAACCACGCACTATATATGCTCAATTCCAAAAGAAACTCACAGTTGTAGTAAAAGAAACTATACTAATCACACTTGCTTTGCATGAACTGAAATTCTGAGTTAAATCACAGGAAAGCAACTTCCCTATTGCAGATCTTAAAGATTAATCTAAGAATCATGGATTACATTTAAAAATAATACTTGCAACAGGAAAGAACAACTACTCTACAACCAAAGAACATGACCCTTATCCTCAAATAGAGACTTCAGTGCTTGTTTCTGATTAACACGCTTTCATAAAAACAGTAATGCAGAGAAAGTTAACTCTATCTAGCAGAGAACAAGGCTATCTAATTCCTTCCCTTCTAAGTAGGAACCTTAAGCCCTATTTCTGATTAGCACACTTGTGAAACATAATTGAGATCTACAGAGAACATGATAGTCTGGTTCCTTCGTTTCTAAGAAGGAACCCTTAACCCAGTTTCTGGCTAGCACACTTGCAGAGATAATGGAAATCTACAGAGAACAGGATGTTCTAATTCCTTCCTTTCTGAGCAGGAACCCTTAACCCAGTTTCTGGCTAGCACACTTGCAGAGATAATGGAAATCTACAGAGAACAGGATGTTCTGATTCCTTCCTTTCTGAGCAGGAACCCTTAACCCGGTTTCTGGCTAGCACACTTGTAGAGATAATGGAAATCTACAGAGAACAGGATGTTCTGATTCCTTCCTTTCTGAGCAGGAACCCTTAACCCAATCTCTGGCTAGCACACTTGCAAAAGGAATCGAAATCTACAGAGAACTGGACGTTCCGATCCCTTCCTTTCTAAGCAAGAACCCTTGACCCAATCTCTAGCTAGCATCATAAAATCATCACACAATATTGCTAATAAAAAGAATTACAAAATTCATTCAATAAACTAAGACAGAGTTCAGTAGTGTTTCAGCAAGGCAGGATTCATTAAAAGTAGTGTTTCAGAAAACAAGAGTTAACCAAATCATAAACAGAGATAGAACTAACACACTTCTAAAACTAACAGGTGAATCTTGTGATTAAGGTGGGCCCTCCCTTCTCACAAGATTCCCCTGAGACGAAAAATCTTAGAGACGGATGCTCAAAACAGTTTTCTATTCATCTGTCAAAATATCATATTACAGTCTGGAAAAATGAAGTGCGTCCCTCTCTCTGAAGCTTTTCAATACATAAAAACTATGATTCCTCGAATGGTGATTTCCTCCTATTTAAAGAGGGAACCCCTTCGATACAATTGATCAAAAATTACAGTGTATCTGAGTCCTATCTTTAGTCAGATCTACTTTCTAAACCAGAATAGGACATCCTAGTCCCGCACAACCGAATGCTATTACAGGAGTTGAATGAGGTATTGCCGTAACGGCTGGTGTAACAGCTTCTTCTCGTTGTTGCTGATGTTGTTTCAACATCGAAATTCGCGGGCTGTTTCAGCCATGTGAATTGTGCTTTTGACTATGTCGGCATTCTCATGTGGGAGTGACGGTTGGTGCTTTGATGACCGCTGACTGTGATGGCTTCCTTTGTGTTTCAGCATCGTCGGTCCTGGCGGTTTCCTCTGTGTTTCAACATCTGTGACTCTGGACTGTGTAACAGCTCTTTATTTCGGCATCTGCGACCTCGGACTGTACATCAGCTCTGTGTTTCAGCATCTGCGACCTCAGACTGTACAACAACTCTGTGTTTCAGCATCAGTTCTGTGTTTCAGCAACAACGACCTTGGACTGTGTGACAGCTCTGTGTTTCAGCAATAGGCCTTAGATGCTAATCTGCAGTTTTGAACACTTATGCATTTCTAATCAATTGGTTAAGTACGAGAGTGATGTAAAATATTATGCAAAATAGATTAAACGTATAGTAATGAGAAGGGACGTTGTATACCTTTGGAATGATCAGATAAAGTGATAGTATGAGTTCAAATATAGGTGATCAAGAGTATAATAGTGGCAAAAAGTATAGGCAAAAAGGTGCATTGTGTGGTCCTAACATTTCCCTGCCAACTCATAACAGATCGCACAACAAAGACCCTGGTGAAGCTACTTCTGGTGCTAACGGGTAATTGCATGGATGGGAGTTCTTATGGTTTTGGTTAGTCTTTAATAGGTGTTTGATCATGGTCAGTCTAAAAAAAATTTGGTTCATTTTCAAGTCCATCCTAGTTTTAATTATGGTTTTAATGGTTAATGTAAAGACTATAGGTCGCTACCTGCCCTAGTTTCCTCCTAGCAGAGTAGTTGGCAGACCACCCTTTTTGGACATGGACATCCAAGGCTGCCAATTGTCTCAATTTCCAATAATTCGGTGGAATAGTTGGCAGCCTAGCGACATGTGTTATGTTTGTATGTGATATGATATAATAGGATCTGCCCCTCTCTTTTATTTACAAAACAAAAATGTTGAAACACTAAGATGTGGTGATTGTTAATTGATGGAAAGGATGGCATTGTTTGATATATTATTAGAAAAATATACATGGGAATCCCTTCCATTCTACCATTTTTTTCAAAGTACAACCCCCTCATTATCCCAAATGCATTTGTCCACTCCCTATTCTTTGATATTTATTTTTAAGAGAAAATTTTATGGAAATGAAGAAAAAATGATGTGGCAGTAATTGATGATTGGTGTTCTGGGATATGTTTAGATACATAGTAGATTTTTTTTTATCTATTGCTCGAACAATATTTGTAAATCCTTCCCCCTCCATGTTATTACTTTACGCTAAATACAAGCCCTCCATACCCCCATTAACCCTATAAATTCCTTGTTTGTGTGGCAATTAATAAATGGCATTTTTATGGATGGATTTCATGCGTCATGTAGTAAATTGTAGATCCATCACTTGATTTATTTAAGTGGAGTTTCATGTATGGGTTATTAGGAACTTCATTACTGACTAATTATTGCTACAAGATGAGTTTTTTCAGTAGGGGAAGTAATCACTGAAATAACAGAGGCAGGGGTAACTGGCATTGAGGACATAGGAGGCCTCAATTTTCTATTCACTTTTATGTTGATCCACAAAATTTGAACCAATTGTTTCAAGTTGGGTTCTTTAATTTGGTTGGCCATGGGATATTGCATCATTGACCTAAAAGGCCCCCTTTTCAACAACCTCAGAATTTTCTTGGCATTCATGTTCGTCCACATGTGTCAATGCAACCCAAACCCCTTGTTAATGATAGTTGGTAAGAAATTGTCCACCAACCTGTCTTTCACCATTGTGGTTGGCCCACTGTGTCATTTCCTTTACCACCACCACCACCAGTTAATCCCAATGCTCAAATTTCTCATGGTGTTTTTCCAGTACAATCCTCGCACACCAACAAAATATTAAACTTTGATATCCCACATGATCAACGTAGTACAACCCCAAGGGTCTAACCAACCAAAGGATTCTATAGAAAAGTCAAGGGAGGACAACAATGAGAAGAGGAAAAATGCCTCACAYAGAAAATATGGTTTTTGATGATTTTTATGGTGTTTAGTGATGAAGACAGTGTTTCATTATTTTGACCAAGTTTTGGACAACAAGCTTTTATTTAGGAATTTTTCAAGGATAAGACTATTATTTTTGGGGATATGATCATAATTTTTGTTGATATTTTTCGATTGAAATGATGAGCATGGGAGTTAAAAATGTGTCCCAAGGGGTCACAAGAGGTCCCACCTATTTAGTTATTATTAATTAAGACCCTTAATTATATATTATTATTTATTTCTCCTAACTGATTAGATAAGTTAGTTTGACTTAACTAAAGAAAGTAGTTGAACTACTTCAACTTATTAGGAAAGAATAAAGGCTTAAGAAGATGAAGAGAATAGGAGGGTAGAATAGAAGGATAACTACATCATAGAAAATTTTAGGAGCGAAATTTCACCCATGGGCGAAATCTATCCCCTTCAAATTTGGCAGGGCAAGTTTTGTATATTAAAAAAAAAACAAAATTAATCCCAATTCGCCCCTCTTTTATTTTTAAAATAATATTAATTATATATTTAGCCCAGAATTAGCGGTCGAAATTTAAATATTAATTACATTTTCGCCTTCAAAAAATGGCAGTCATCCTCCCTTTCGCTCGATTTCTGGGAGTATCGATCGATCTTCCAGGGTTTTCGCCCACAATTTTAGTTTTTTCACAGGGCCAAGGACCATGATTCACCTTGATTTGGGAATGGCCATTTGCCTTAGGGTTTTTTCTCCCATCGATTTGGAGTTTTTAGTTTTATAGAGGATGCCCCCGATTTGGATTTTTTACATGAATTTGGTCATGGGTTTTGGAAAAATTTTCCCCAATTTGATGGTGATTCACAATATTAATAAATTCAAGTGGTTCGACTTGAAATATTCAGCCACGCCTAGCTTGAAATATTTAAATTCCAAGTTCCAACTCGAAGTTCTATTGTCAAAATTTTCAAATTACAGAAGGAGAAAGCGTATATTTCTTTCCATCTCCATGGTCGCTCTGTGTCAACATTTCTGGTTGCAAGACTAGCCCTTGCAACACCTTGAATCTTGATATCGCGTAAGTCATAAGTGGCTTCTTATGCCTCTCTGCAACTTTTGAAATTTGTCACAACCGTGCAGGGATAATCTTAATCTCTTATCATTTATGGGCTCATGGTTCTCCGCTCCACTAGTAGAAGAGTTGTTTTGGGCATTCATTAAGTGCATATGCTAGTAGGGATTATCCTAATCAGTGATAGAGCCCACCCAACCTCCAAGATAGCAGAGGATTTAGGTCATGACAAGTGATTGTTTGGGTTAGTGATTGGAGTAGATTATTAGTGTTTAAGTTTTTGAGCTTACCCATAGTTTTCATAAATTACCTGGGTGTTTTTAAATCATTCTCACAAGATGGTGTTGAAACATGGTGTTTCAGCACTGTGTTTCAACACTGTTTTCCCAATGATCATTACTTGTGTGTTTCCACACACGTCACACAAGTGTCATCCTGATCAATGATAGAGCCCACAGCCCCACCCGACCTCCAGGATAGCAGAGGCTTTAGGTCATGATGAGTGATTGTTTGGGTTAGTGATTACCAATTGGAGTAGATCAGTAGTTATGCATTTCAATTTTTAAGCTTACTTACAGACTACAGTTTGGATAAATTATTCAATTATCTGGGCATTTTTAAATCATTCTAAAAAAGTTGGTGCTGAAACATGGTGTTTCAGCACCATTTTCTCAATGCTCATTGCTTATGTGTTTCCACACACATCACACAAGTGTCATCCTGATTAATGATAGAGCCCACAGCCCCACCCAGCCTCCGGGATAACAGAGGCTTCAGGTCATGATGAGTGATTTTTTGGGTTAGTGATTTCTAATTGGAGTAGATCAATAGTTTTTTGTTTTAGTTTTTGAGCTTACTCACAGAGTAGAGTTTGGATAAATTATTAAATTACCTGGGTGTTTTTAAATCATTCTCACAAGTTGGTGCTGAAACACAGTGTTTCAGCRTGGTGTTTTAGCACTGTTTTCCCAATTCTCATTGCTTGTGTGTTTCCACTCACAAGTGTCATCAAGAAAATGGAAATACAAGGAAAACACATAACTCAAGAAAAATGAGACGCATAATCTTTGTCTTCTCTTTTATATTGATATTCAATGAGTYGAAGTTCTCTTTTACATACGGYAACAAGAATCCTTGAATAGATCTTAGATTTGTTTATTTATAAAAAAATRTATTAACCAAAARTAGTTAGACATTCCACAATCTTTGTTCTCAAAAATAGAATATAATCAAAACTAAAAGATACAATGCATATTTTTCTGAATTTGTTGAGATTTCTTCGGTTTGCTAGCACTTCACTTGTCCTTTATTTTCTCAATGCTATTGMTYGCGGACGTACTTGTTTTTTTCTTATCGTTCAATTGATCATGMAATTCCATTAATGCCACAACAAATTTGGAAGGTTCAAMATTTTCATTCAACTCAAATGCGAAAACCTTTTTGTGTACCAAAGGTAATTTCTCTTGAATTTTCACCATTGCCTATGTTGTAACCTGATGTTGTAATCTTGGTTTTAYYAACAGATCATTTATCATTTGTAAATCAACATGATCTACCTGTTGGATACCACTTTGTACACTCTCTCTACTTTTCTTTGAATTCTCTTTGCTCCTTTCAATCTATATTTTTCCAAGTGTATCAAGGATAACACTGCCATCAAACTTAGCCATTTCCAACTCTACAACTGAGAGAGTGTTAAGACAAGCTTTCTTTTCTTCTCTATCCAGCTTCTTACTTTCTTCAATATTTGTTTCCCATACATTTAAATCCATTTCTCCCTTTATCTGCTCATACTGTGAAAGAGGGGCAAGCCCAGGTACATTGATTTTTTGTCTCCATACTATGAATTCTTGGAATTTGGACCTAGATGTATAGGCTTGTGTCTCCTTTTCATGAATATTATTCAAGCAAAATTATTAATCACTTGATAATTTATTTGAATAATATCCATATTTTGGTATAGGTCTTGTTGGACAATTTTTAGCTTTCCATTTATTTTAGATGTTTGCTTCTTAAATGCAGTGATATCCATTCTTGTGTTCTCAAATAAAGTTATTTGAGACTGCAACTACTCTATTAACCCATCTCTCTGGGAAATCACAGTATTTCTCACCTGTTGATTTTGAACACTTAATTCTAGTTTGTCTTCTAACTGCTTTATCCGTTGCTCAAAACCCTGTCTCATTTTCTTTGTATCAAAATTGATTTTATTTCTAGAAATCATTTTCATATGTTGCATATCATTATGAAATTGTTCAACCAGAAGGCTCTTTTGTTCCAATTGTTTTGTGAGATTATCCATTGACCAATGGTTAGTAGTTGCAGAGGATCCCAATGTGTCTGCAAATTCAGGGTCACTCTGCCCATGTCCATCATATATCATTTTCTGTTTTTTTGGTAATTACTCCTTTTTGTTGAGCTTCCTTTCTTATGATAGCCTTCCTTTTATTGTTGATTTTTTTTTTTTTTTATGGAGGAATTTATTCAAGTTGAATAGGTGTGAGGTCATCTATATTAATAATATTTGAACCAGACAACTCAAAACTTGTTGCTAGAGGAGTTAATGATGGTATGGGAGAACTAAGTGCAATAGATCCTTTTGGGTTTGTGGCATCTTTCACTGGAGTTTCAGTATTTGGCGATGAGAAAGGAAAAGTATGCTTGTGATTCATCAAAGCCTCAAATGATTTTTTCTCATCTTTACCTGGTACTGATATTATTACATCTTTGGATAATGTATCTAAGCTCTTCTCCCCTTCCTTATCCTTGTCCTCGGGAAATTTATGTTGCTTGGGATTTGTCAATCATGTCACCTATAAAGTTGGATTTGTTTCTCCCTGCAAGACCTTGGGCATACTATTCCTTCTGTGCTTCTGAAAACTAAAGAAGCTTGAATGTTGATCTTGAGGAAAATTTTGAAATCTGCTTTCAACTTCATCGTATGATCTTATTCCTATGAAAATTTCATCATAGGGGTAATCTTCATGTATATATCTTTTCATATTGAATTGAGCTAGATTATTTTCAACCACCCTATGAGGATCATGCCTTTTATACTCAATATCAACCAATTTGATATCCTCTAAGGCTGAAGCTTCAACCTTAGCATGTCCAAAATCAGATAATGAAAACATGCCAACCTATATGAGAAAGGTTGGTCATGCTCTCTTATGTGTTGCCTTCAATTATTTAGTTATTCCTCCCGAGACTGTTTGATAAGATACTTCTCTGCAAACCATTATGTCAAGTAGGAATATGGGTATATCATGCGAAGATAAATAACAACTGAACACTTTGATATAAGAAAAAAAATTCTCAACATACCAATCTGTGATAGCACCTAAATTTCCAATGATTTGTTTTGAAATTCTAGGGGGACGTTGTCCATAGATAGCTTCATGAATTGGGATTACTACATTATGAAAAATTTCATAGAAGAATTCCTTTGAATTTTCCTCCCATATTTTAGAGTGATAAAAATGTATGGGCTTAGTGCTAGTCGGAATCCAGCTCCAATTCATGAGAGGAAATGGAGTCTTGAAACAGATTGCATCCATAATGAATGCAGACATATAAAAGGGGGTGGGTTCTCCTTTATATTTTAGCATCTTGTATTCCACAATTTCCCTATCTAAATTGTCTGATAACATTTTTCCCCAATCAAAAGAGTAACCCTCGGCAACCTCATGGATTATAGGAACCCATTCTACAGTAAAATGCACAGGATTTTTCCTACCGACCATTCTACAGAGCATCATGGTGATATACATGATATGAGCATCACATGATGTTGTAGAATATACACCATGGGTATCATATTTGAACTTGTTTATATTACCCCACCAGGTTTTCACTATATCATGGATGGTTCTATCATATTTAGTGCATTCCTCATCCTCAAGCTTCAATATAAACGATGAATTGTAGGTATATTTAGGTTTAGAAGATAATTTTTACATTACTTGAATATCCTCG
>JASDQU010236687.1:6337-17052 GCA_032191745.1 Picea mariana
GAATCTCCTTAAATTATGGAAAACTTATCCTAATTTAACCTTAATATGAGGTCAAATAAGACCTCAAACAAATTTAGGACAAAAATTAAAATGTAAATTCAAAAATTTATAAATTTTCCCAAACTTTATGTTAAAACAATGAAAATTCATTGATTTCTATGCAATATTAATACAAAAGTAGAGAATCGATTACTATATTCCCTACAGCCAAAAGGGCAGAGACTAATAAGACGTTTTTCTTCTTAAAACATAGGATAAAACATCATTCCAACATGAAGTTTTCAAAACTTTGATTTCGATCTTCTTAAAACTTAGGATAAAACATCTGTTCAAAATGCGTTGTTTTTAAACTTTCGTTAAAAGTTTACATTGATTTGCTTGTACAAAAGAAAAATCGATTTATATAGTCCCTGCTGCCATGGGCAGGGACTAACAAGGTGATTTTATTGCAAAGAAGGTTTCGACACAAGCCAAAATTTTATGAGTGCTTCCATGAGTCGTAAGGTTCCAAAAGGATTTACATGTTACTTTAAAAGAAATGGTCTTTGTGTAATAACCTCATGTGAGTTTTATGTTTAGATTCAAATGATAATACGCTCCAATTCAAATGATCAATTAATAATCACTTTGAGAATTACAATGTTTGTATTTATTTTTTAATTTAAATGATCAATAACTAATAACTTTGAGAAGATAATGTTTATATGTTTTTGTTTAAATTTAATTTTAAAAATGTTTTGTAACTTTAAAACAATTTTATTTTATAATTTATATAAAAATATTTTAATTTAATTTGAAATGAGCAAAATTTGTTGTATAAGATATTTTACTTTAATTTTGTAATGAAAAAAATGAATATTTTAATGATTAAATAGTAAGAAGTTGATTTGTTTTAATAGGAAATTTAAGAAATATTTATGTAAACATTTGATTTGATTATGCAAGAGTAACATTGAACATGGTTTCACCCAGATGGGATGGTGACCGGTGGGGCCTAGGCCACACATGTGGTGAGTCTGTATGCCACCTCTCAGAGTTATGAGGGTATACAGATAAGTGTTGCCACACACGTGGTGAGTCTGGCTTCCACCTCTCATAGTTATGAGGGTATATAGACAAGTGTTGTTTGGGAAGAGAGGGAAGGACGAGAACTTGAGAAGGAGGATGGAACTAGACCTCCCATCCCCTTGAAAATGCAATGTATTTCTTGGATATGAGGTTGAAGAAAAGGTATGGGAGCATATCATGGATTTGGACAAGGGATTATCTCATACTGGAAGTGGTTTTTTACATGATGGGAAGGATTCTCAAGCCTTGTCAAGACAGTAATGAAGTTGGTTAGAAGAGTGAGTGGGCGATCATGGATTTTGGTTGAATGGGGTTTTATCAGCAACTCAATAAGGCTCATTTGAACATTTCTCCAGGGGGCATGGCATCAACTCCCATCTTTCAGTTCTTTTGTTCTGCCAAGGTAATTCCTGAATTTTCCCTGTGGCTGTTTCATTTCCTAGGTGGTCTCACAACTTTCCTTTGAACAAGGGAGAATTTGTTGGGAAGCCTTGGGGATTGTGGGTTGTGGTTATGTCTTTCCCTTTATGTGTTTGAGTTACAATTTGATTGGTTTGTGTTGGTTATACTGTGTATTGGTTTAGAGGGTATAGTAGAGCATTGGCCTCCTTGGAGCTCCTCCATATGGTATTATAATCATAGTGAAGACTCTGGAGCCGAGTAACCTCATCTCGAGGAGTTTTAGTACCATCCAAGGGCCTTTTATCAAAAAAAAGGTGCTCCAAAAACCCTCTTTGAGAAGAGGTAGCCAACACCTATAGGATTCTCACCGAGGATTCCACGGAGGATAAAAATGCTAAGGACCTGCCAAAATCCAACAATAGAGGCATCAAGAGGAGAGGGTCACACATAATCGTGGCATGCAGAAGGATGATTCCTAGGTCACATGGAACAATGGAAGATTGAGAAATGGAGCAAGCCAAATAGATCTATAATCAAAGCATTCCTCCTAAATCACAACAAAAAATGGAGCTAGTCTGAGTCTCTCGACAGGATCAGGAGACTGGAAGCCACATTTATTGTTCTATGTAGAGTAGCCTTTGGGATGATATTTAAGGCAATTAAGTGATATCGAGACAAAGAAGAAGAAATGATGGATGTGATAGGCATATCGGTCTCCCCAGGAACCAATGCCAACCCGAACAATATTGAAGAAGATGAAGTCAAGGGAAAGGATAAGGAACATGAAATCCTTAGTGATTCAGGCCCAACCATACCACCTCAGAACTGGAAAGCAGTCATCCACTAATTTCTCGAGGTTTTTTAGTGTGTTTATCTATTTTTTTCCAGTCCTAAGGGGCCTTGTAAATGGCCATAAAACATAGTAGAATTTTAATTACTTTTTTAGACATAATATTAATGTCATAGGAAGGATGTTGGATCTTTGGTTTCCTTTTGGAAAAGATTAAATAACCATGATTGTAAATCTTTTTGTACAATATTAATACATAAATAGCTTAGTTTAAAAAATAACACTGAATGTGGTTTCATTTTGATATCAAAATTTCATTAATTAATTAATTGTCTAAATAATAATTTAGACTTAATAACTAATTTTAAGTAAAACTAAATAATACAACCACATTAAAAAAAAATATAGTTATAAATGTAAGTTAATAGGAAATTCAAGGCATGATATAATGAAAAATGGAGATTGCATCTTATAACATATTTTTTCCTTCTACACGACCTTAATAACTTAATCAACAAATAAACATTGATACCAACAACAAATAAACATTGATACCAACATTGAATATGATTTGTTCTTTCTTTGGTTAAGCTCATTCTCAATGCAAAGTGATCAAACCCATTCAAAATCATATATCAAACAAAACTAGCATTCTCATATATCCTTTATATTTTCCCCTTTACAACTTACAATCATAGGCTCCCCTTTACAACTTACAATCATAGGCGTACATGAAACACGTGGACATCATATTTGACACTAGAGTGTCTAGTCCACGCGTAGGAGTTGGGGGAATACTTTGAAGGAGTTAGGCTTCACATCAACCTACTTTTCCTTTGAAGTGCCCCTCAATCTTCAATCTTGGCCTCATAATTCAATGACACAAAGCACTTTAAAGTGCATGGTCTACTAGGTGATGTCATTCTACTTGCCCTTCGAAATCCACTCATTTGTCGAATTGCTCCTTTCTCATCCAATGATGTGCATTTCCCCTATCTCTTTTCAACTCTAATGTTTGTTGAGCTTGAGGTCATAATGCACATGATATTTTTGGGTAGTGCTTTAACTCGTGGATCAACACTTTAATCAAGGTTTAATTTCATCAAATTTTGGTAGGCAAGGAAAACACCACTTGGCACTAGTTAAGAGGCTAAGCACCATGTCTATTTATGAAGGTTGTTGGGATTAATATGGAAATATTTTTTTTTATACTCAAGTTTTTGAGAGAGAGGATTTTTCTCTTGAGAAACAATATAGAAGAATAGGGTAATGGAGAGGATAGGGAAAATCCAATAAGTTGTAAGTTGTTGTGTATAATTGTATATACAAGAAGAGTAGGAAATTAGAAGTGAAGGAAGGAGAGAGGAATAAGGGAAAGATATATTTTTAGTAAGTAGTTAGGTAGAACTATCATTGATAGAGACCATGGATAGAATAATGTGATTTTTCCAATAGAGGTTCTGGAAAGAAAAGAGAAGAAGAAGAGGTAGAGAAGAGAAGGAAGGTGAGGAAGATAAAAGAGTAGAGAAAAAGAAACAATTCTAGAAATCTTGATGGGTAGAATTGTGAGACAAATAAGCATAAGGCAAACTAAAGAAGGAAAAGAGGTTGAGGCTCTAGAAAATAAGAAGAGCCCATAATTCCTATGGAAGTATTAGGTAAATGATTGTTGGTTGTGGAGCCTAATTATATTCATGATTCAGAGTTCTTTGTTTTCAGCCGTGTTTATACCCCATGAAGGCTTTACACCCGGAAGAATGTACACTCCTCCACGTGAGGGAGTGCAGGGGGGGGTTACCCCCCTGCGGGTTCGAAGGCAAAGCCCCGTAAGGAAAAATTTCCTTGTAAATGTATATTGTAATTTCAGTGTAAATCTGAACCATTCATTATAAGGTCGCAAATATGATGGTAGAAGTTATCTTAGGGTTTTTTACACTACAAGGAAACCCTCTTTTATGAAGGAAATGTATTGCGGCTATGGATCATTTTGAATATTGTATTATGAGAGAGGAGACTGTGAGAGAAAGAAGAGGAAGTTACAGGGGGTGTGTTGTAGGTTGTATCCCTTCATTTGCTAGATAATAATAAAGGAAGGGCCTAACAATTTCTCCAGTGGACGTAGTCCACACTGGGTGAACCACGTATATCTATGTCTCTATTCTATTGTGTATCTTCTGTCTTTTATTTCCGCATTTGTTTTATTTTGTTGCTCCATGATCCTGTTTTTCTAATAACTAATATTAGAGCAAAAGGTAATCGCAGGAAAAGAGGGTTCCTGGTTCGAATGGGAGAAATGGTGGAAGATGGAAAGTTTAGGTTCGAGAAATTTAACGGCCAAAAATACCAGTTATGGAAGATGCAAACGGAATATTATTTATATAATAAGGATCTATTCCTACCATTGGGTGGAATAGCAAAGAAGTCGATGACCATGAAGGACGAAGAATGGGAGGTTCTTGACAAAAAAGCATTAGGAACGATATGGCTAAGCCTGTCAGCATCGGTGGCTTTCAATATTTTGAAAGAAAAGACAACGAAGGAGTTGTTGGATGCATTGGCTAAACTGTATGAAAAACCATTGGCATCCAATAAGGTATTTCTAATGAAGAGATTCTTTAATATGAATATGTCAGAAGGTGGGTCTGTTGTAGATCATTTAAATTAATTTAATATGGTTACTAATCAACTAAGTTTTGTAAAAGTGGACTTTTATGATGAGGTCAGGACTCTTATAATCTTGTGCTCATTGTCAGAAAGATGGAATGTCTTGGTCATGGATGTAAGTAACTTTGTCTCTGGTTCAAACACTTTAAAATTTGATGATGTTGTTGGCGTTATCCTTAGTGAGGAAATGCGACGGAAAAGCACAAGTAAGACATCGGGTAATGCGTTAAACATGGAGAACATGGGAAGATAAAAGGATAGAGGAAAGGGCTCAAGGAACCACGAGAATTCTAGGAAGTGCAGACCCAAATCCAGATTTGGAAAGATAGAGTGTTAGAATTGTGGGAAGAAAAGACATCTAAAGAAAAACTGCATAGCTCCAAAGAAACAAAGAGATGGACAATAGGAGAAAAATTAGGAAGCAAATGTAAAAGGTGATGTGTTACAAGATGCTTTGATTCTTTCTATAGAAAATATTTATAAGTCTTGGGTAGTATATTTAGGGGCTTCATTTCATGCCACACCCCATAGGAAACATTTTCTAGATTATGTTCAAGGTGATTTTGGATAGGTTCATTTGGGTGATGATGCACCATGCAAAATTGTTTGAATGGGAAAGGTAAAAANGGTTGTTGAAAGAGGTAAGACATATTCCAGATCTAAGGAAAAATTTAATTTTAACAGGGCAGTTGGGAAGTGAAGGTTGTATATCCATATTTACAGATAATGAAAGATTGGCACCACTAGGAGGTGGGCAACCATATAGGGAGACATGAATTGGCACCACTACATAATGACATATTTCATAGAAGAAATCTCTGGCTTTGTCCTCCCACAGTTTAGAGTGATAGAAATGGATAGGCTCGACGTCATTCGGGGTCCAGCTCTAGCTCATCAGAGGGAAAGGAGTCATAAAACAAATGGAATCCATGATGTAAGCTGACATATAGAAAGGAGCAAGTTTCCCTTTGGACTTCATCGACTAGTACTCTGTGATTTCCTTAGCTAGGTTGTTTGACAACATATTGACCCAGTTGAAAGAGAAGCCCTCTGCCACTTCATGCATAATTGGTACCCATGCCAATAGGAAGTGAGTGGAGCTCTTCTTCCCGAAGAGTCTACATAACATCATAGCCACATAAATCATATGGGCATCTAACGATGCTGTGGCATATATGCCGTGAGTGTCTGCTCTAAATTTCTCAAGGTGCCCCCACCAGTCCTTGATCAAATCAAGGTAGTTTTTCTCATATTGTGTGCACTCTTGTTTGTCAAAATCCATTATAAGTGTAGCGTTGTAATTATATTTAAAAAGGGGGGACAATTTATACATTACTTGTATATGCTCCGGTCGAAAAGACACAACAACCACCTTATGTGAATTGCAGATGCTCTTGGTTGAAAAGTCAACGTTTTCGAGGGCCCAGCCTATCATGGCGTTATACGGCATAATCCTCGGTCACGCGAATGTTTTGTGCAGCTCTGACTAAGCTATGTCCCTGAGCTTGGTTGCATGAGTTTCGGTTACTTCGTCGCTTGAATCATCTGGGAAATTTATCAACTCATGCTCTAGAATATCGAACACATGTGCTCAAGTTCTTACAATATCTATGGCTCTCGGTGAGGTGTCTGACAGAACATCTGTGTTTGGATTTGCGTTTTCACTAGCTGCTTTAGCCATCTTTCATGGTGCCATGATATTCATGAAAACTGGGACTGGGTTACCTACTACAGGAGAGTGTGTGAGCTTCTCAATTGGCTAAAACTTGCTATTCTGCGAGAATGAAAATGGAATTCAAAATCAAGCGTTCTTATTCACCTTAGGCGTATTAATTTGAGAATACCTTTACTGATGATAAATCCCTTTACCTTAATGAGAAGATATAGCTGGTGATCTACAATCTACATTAAAATAATTACTGTAGAATTGTGATTAATGCCATTAATATCGACGGTTCACAATCAAGAATTTTGGATGAAACAAGTTAGAAAATCTTTGAATTGTGAATTCACGAAAGATTAATTTCGAAATAATCTTATTTAACACATTAATTAATCGTGTTTAACTTTAAGTGTTTTTGGGTATTCAGACTTCAGGATTTTAACAATAGCTCGAGATTGAATCCCCGAAACCCGAAACCTGAAACCGCGAAATGATTAATTTTCGAATAATCATTTTTGAGTTTTAATTTAAAACCCTGTTTAAGTTTGAAATGTTTCAGAAGTTCGGACTTCAGAAATTTCAAGATGTGATGGATGATAAACGCTTGAACTTCCGAAGTGCGAAGTTATTAACTGTCTTTTAACCGAGATTAACTTAATTAATTAAGATTTGATATTTCAGGATTTTTTTTCTTCGTGGATTTGCAAGTTATTTCCTTATTATATTCCCGAAAAGGCTATTACCTGTAGTGATGTGTCGAAGATGACGTCATTTCAGGTGACACGTCAAAACTAGGGAGTGCCACGCGTTACTTAGATTCGTACGAATCTTTGGCCGAAAAGGTTGGGAATGGATGATACATGTCAATCCAAGGAAGACTTAGAAAGGTACACGTGTACTATGACTAGGACCCTTCAAACACTTTTCGGGTATCGAGACTTCTAAAGTTAATACCTGGCAAAACGCCCAAAGCGCAAAGCTCCGAAGCGATCTTTAGTGATTTTGTTACTTTAATAATCAGGTGACTCCACAACCCCAAAGAGATTGAGATCATCTAATCACTCTGAGGAACTTCATCGACGACGATCATCATACGTGTTTTAAGACTAGAAGTAAATTTGATTTAAACATTTGAAAACCGACTTCTAAGTTATTTCAAAAGAATGAAGATCAAGAAAATAAAGCAAAAGCTTAAAATCTATATATGTTCCAACACAACCAATAAAAAATTTGATAAAAATGTAATGTTTTTGGAAGAAAAATAGAATAATGAATATATTAGGGAAAACTTAGAAACCTATTGTAAAAAGACTACAAAATGCACCAACGGAATGACTAACAAAGAGTCTTGGAAACATATCAATTGTAAGTGATATGTTGTTAGACATATTTTTATTAAAAGTGATATGTTGTTAGACATATCTCTATTAAATAATGTGTTGGTTTAGTTAAGACAATCTTAAAATACTTTTAAATTTTGTTTTTTAGAAGAATATATTTATTACTTGATAAGATAATTATATTAAATTAAATTAAGAAATAAAAATTAAAAATAATTATATTAAATTAAATTAAGAAATAAAAATTAAAATATTATTTCAATAATCAATATTTTTATATACAATTTTGGTATCAAAAGAGATATCAAAGATAAAAACTTCCTTACCAAAAAATCTTAAAAGACTTTCTGATGTTGGACAACAATTATGTAGCAAGTTTATTGTCAAAGTTTTAAGGAAAATATTTATTTATCTTATAGGATTTCATTTACATGCATTATTTTACAAAGACTTTATGATGTTGGACCACAATTATGTAGTAAGTTTATTGGCATACTTTGTTTATCCTATAAATTTATAGAATGATGTTGGAAAACAATTGTGTAATAAGTTTATTGCTATATTTTATTTAATTGCCATACTTTATTTATCTCATAAATTTATAGAATTTAGTTTACTTACATTATTTTTGTATAGTAAATTTATCCTTAAAGTTTTAAGGAAACTAATTTATTTATCCTAAAAATTTATAATATTTAGTTTACTTACACTATTTTATATGTGTTTTTATTTATTTTACATATTTTAAAATAAGTTGAGATTAATTTTTATTTTTTTTAAATAATAAAATATTTTTACTAATCTATATAAAAAATTATATGATAAGAAATCAATAAAATATATAACAATATTAACAAGCAAAAGCAATCCTTTAAATTTAAATTTATAAAATAATGTAAACTCAATCCTCCAAATTTATAAAATATTTCATTACTGATCATTTTAAAATTAATTAGAATTATTATTATATATGTTTTAAATTAATTTTAAAAAGTTAAACACATTTTTACATATATAAAAAGATTTATATTAATTAATATTTGAATTTGGACTATCTAATCAAACCACTAAAATACAACCCCATAAATCATATTAGTTAATATTTGAATTGAACTATTTTTATATTAGTTAATATTTAAATTTGAACTATCTAATCAAACCACTAAAATACAATCCCATAAATCATATTAATTAATATAACCACTAAAATACAATCCCATAAATCATATTAGTTAATATTTGAATTTGAACTATTTTTATATTAATTAATATTTGAATTTCCACTATCTAATCAAACCACTAAAATGCAAACTCATAAATCTTAAATTAATCAAACCACTAAAATACAACCCCATACCCCATAAATCTTAAATTATTGATAGATATAATATTTTCATTTTCATTTAAAATGCACCACCAAATTGACTACAAACAGGATAATGTTAAATGATTTTATTGCAAACACGATCTCAATATGATGGAAAATAATTGAGAAGTTTAAGAAAGATGTATATAAATGACATTAAAAATAATTTTATTTCCATGTGACAATTTAATTATTAACCAATTAATAACTAATTTTCAAGTCAAACTAATCTAACTTAACCACATTAATTTAATAATACTTCGACGCAGGATGAGCTAATGAATAAGTAAACACAGCTTATAAGGAAAAACAATTCCAGGGATGAGGTAATGAAAACGTAAACTTATAAGGAAAAACGAAATTCAAGGCATGAGATAATGAAAATGTGAAGGTTGGACAAATAAATATTGATGGACAAATAAACATTGATACAAATTGTAAATATAATTGATACCAATCCAATTAAATATAATTGGATTCCTTTATTGATTAAGTTCATACTCAATGCAGAAGAAATCAAACCCGTCTGCAAATACAGAAGAAAATTAGCTTTCTCATATCTCCTATATATTTTTCCTTTCACAACTTCGAACGGACGGAAGCTTCTTTGATGTCTTCAAAGGCTTCCATGAAACATTTGGACAGCATATTTACATCGATATAAGCTTTTGATCCCATCACTTGAATTTGAATAGTGCCCATGTAACTCAGAATAGACACATACAAAGTCTGCATAAATATTATCCAGAGAAAACTATGTTTAACTTCTAATATATCAATTAAATAATAAATTTTAAGCTTGAAACACCATAGTGTAAACTTACTACTAAATAAAATCAAATTAGTAAAAAGAGCTTGACGGTGTATTTACTCACCATAGGTGAACCAGATACAAAGAAGGAAAAACTCTTTATTGCATTTCCATCTAATGCAATCTTTTCCAGTGGGCCAACCATATTTGAAATCACCATCGTTGTATTGGCAATAGTATTGTATAAAGATGTAGAAGTAGCCTGCATTGTATCATGGAAAAGAATTAAGAACCAATAACTATTTCAGAATCCATTTTTAAGAACTTAAGTCAGCTCAGTTCTGTCATGAATGAAAATTCAGAATAAATAACCGTTTAATCCATTCATTTTTTAAAATTAAGTAAAAAACTGAAAAATGGTTTTTAAATGAAATATACCTGCGGTCCTTTTAACATCGCTAAACATCTCAGAATTCTCGCATTGATGAAGACTCCGAAAGACATTTTATGTCTATCTATAATACGCTTTGCCTTTCTCACAAACTCCAGAGGATTATCCACTTTTCCGGTTATAGGTACCCGCACATGCAAGAAACCAAAGTGATTTCCCCAAGGCGCTTGAGTTTTTGGGTTTAACATCTCATCTATGCTCTGCACAAATACAAGTTGTC
>JASDQU010236690.1:0-12773 GCA_032191745.1 Picea mariana
GCTCTAAAAGACAAAAAGGTAAAAAACGGTTAGCTATTTTCAAGGATATGAAGTTGTTTGACTGTCAACAGGTGTCAAGTTCAACTCCTCCCATATCACATGAGATCCAGTAGCCTCAGAAGGCTTACTACACCTACCAAAGAATCTGAAGAACATAAAGATCATTTGAGAATTTGAATTGATGTAGTTTATAGGATCTTTTCCTACTTTCTTGGGCGAGTTATTGATTTTCTATTTTAGGAAAAATTTGTTCCAGTAATCTAGGATCTTGAAACTGTTTGTAAATGGATGTAAAGCCCAAAACATTTGATGAACAAAAGGTTCGATTTTGAGTTCTATAATCCACTGTTATTGTAAAAAAGACACTTTCTTTAATATATTAAGCCTGCAAGCTTCTTTCACTGTTATTCTCAGACTCTCTTTTATCTTTTTCTATGCCTATGAGTTGAAATCATTCCTTTGTCTATGTTTAATGGTCCCATGGTAGCTGTCATCTTACCTTTGATTGCTAAGGAAGAATCATAAGCATCCTTTGCTAGTTTGTTGACCCATCATATATATATTGCCTATGTATGTTCTGGTTAATTGATTTATTTTCTTATCCATTTGATTTACAAACCTATATGATAATAGCTCTTGAAGGCCTTGTATTGAATGAATATAGCTAGACTGTCTTGAAGATACAATCTAGTGATGTAAGATATTCATCTTGATCCAAACCCACACCCATTATTGAGAAAATAGTTACAAAAAGGTTAAGTTACCATGCATCTCTGAGATACATCCTAGGAGAGTTTCCTAGAGTGATAAAACCACATATATGCGCCCTACCTATATTACAACATGCGTATACGCAGGTTGCACCACTAAAGCCCGTGTACATTGGGATTTGTGCCAAAAATTAAAAAATGGTGTCGGGTTTCCATGTCACATCACGATATCTATGATCCTTGGCCTTCCATATACTGGAAACATTCTGAATCGACCTTTCGGTTCCACTTAAAGGCTAAAAATGGGCCAAAGTCAAGCTATGGAAAGGAGGAGAAGAATTTAACTTTGAGAGCAAAGTTACTCTGGAGAAATAATTCACTTCACATTGAGTCTGCATCCCTTTGTCCTTTAAGTCTGAGCACATTGTTCAGCCCCCAAGCTCTTCCCTTGTTGATTGAGAACTTCATTGTCTCTCTTATATGACCTTGCCTTTGGTGGAGGATTGAAGTGGTGGAGGCCTAGCTAGAAGGAATTTAGTTTCTCGATTCTGAACCGTGCCGACACAGAAGTTTGTAACTCATTCACTTCTGCTGATTACATTTTAATAGAAATACTCTTTTCTCATCCAATTAATATCTTGCGAATATTTGAATTGTTATTCCATGGGCATAGTTGTTATAGATGTTGATGGATTATGATATTTAATGTGCTAAAATTATATATTATCACCATATTCTTGCATTTCTTGGTTGTTGAGGACTAGTTGCAGGTGTATCACTTTGGGTCAAGTGCTCAACAGTGGACTTCATCGAATGTCTAGATGAGGTAGGCCTTTTATCTTGTCTTGCTATCATATTTGTTTATATAGCATGCTTGAGATTAGATTTGATTTCTGCAGTCATTTCTGTCTGTCCTGGTTTACCCCTAGCCATAGAGATATTTTCCTTGTAACATAATTGTTGACCATATTGGGGATAAAATCTTTTTTTTCAGGGTTTGGAGTGTTTTTCTCCTTAGATTTCACTCGTTTATATTGAGTTTCTTGTCGTATGATTTTTATAGCAAGATTTTCCTCACCATTTCTATCTTGCACAAGTTTACCCCTTTTTCACACCAAGTAGACTAAAAGACATAAAAAAGGACATTTTTTGGCATTAAGTTGTGATTGCATCTCATGCCCTTAATTGCAGTATTGAGCCTTTAGCCGATTCTCTCTTTGCATTATAAATCGTTGCCTAAACAGTTTTTGCACCCTCAACCAAGCAGAGCCTTGTTTATATCCTTCACAATTTGACACCCTATACCCTGGAAGGAACATCACCCCAAGTGTCCATCTCCCGCACGCATCCCCTGTATTGAGCATAGGTACGTTCCACTGCTGGAACTAGTTTTGCTTACTTGCGACACTTGGTCCCTCCTCTGTATGATCTGAAAATAGAAGGCTGACTTGTTATGCTATGCAAGCACCCTCTACTTCATTAAAATAAACTTTACAGGACCTTGCTTCATGTGTATAAATATGCAAGATAAAATTATGTGTTAAGTTCATGCATCTTCTTGTAAATGTTTATGTGTGAGGAATTGTTCTTTTAGATGGTTCAATATGTACTTTAAGAAAATACATAGCAACACAACTTGCAGCAAATAAACCATCAAACTCACAACAAGAACAAGCTGATAAAGGAGTTCACCCCCCTCTAGGCTACATCTCCTTGAGCCTCCATCAATGGACTTGGCTCTCTGGGATTAATTAGTCAAAAGTTATTTTACAAGCTACTTCTCAACTCCAATGGAAAAATAGACTGTACCATGGAGATCAGAACACATAAAAACCCCAAAAATGACTAATAGAACTCTGAAAACGGATCATGGCTCATCCGGGCATGACCTCTTCTACATGTGGCCATAAGCTTCCCCGAGCTTCACTTTGGAAAAAAAACCTATAAAAGTCCTCAAAAGCCTCTGAAATCTATCCCAATGTGTTCAGAGCATATCAATTAGCCAAAAATGATTATTCAATCACAACAAACATAGACTCACCAAACCATGTCCTCGATCAATGAGGGCTTCAAGCTCCCTGGAGCTCTCTGAAACTTCAATGGATAAAATCCTACAAAATAAGTCTTCAAATGGCCTTGATAACAATGCCAATGGATTCAAGACATCCAAAAACCCCTAGCTGGGCTTTTATGGCACCTCAATCGGCCAAAAGATGAAGAAGTTAGGCCTCCTCCATTTTCCTCCTTCAACCTTGCTGAAACTGGTTCGCCAAAATGCACCCTTGTCGTTTGAACCTGGCTCACACGCAATATATGGCGTGAAAACCCAACACCGGGTGCAACTGTGCCAACGATGAAAACTGTAGGATGGTTAAGGTGTCTCCAGCCCCTAACCGCCAAGCACCTGGGCATATGGGTCATAATAGGACCACGCACATAATAAAAAGGGCTAAATGATTTTAAAAACCGTTTTAACTCCCGCGCTCCCGTGTGATATGTGGTCACATGTTTACGGGTTGTGTGACCGGGGGCTAGGGATCCGTTCATAATACATAAAATCCCATTCACATAGAGTATGGTCACATATAACAAACCACACGACCACAGGTCGAGGCTAAGCCCCGGCCCGACCCCCCGCCAAAAGCAACATACACCAAACTTAAATACATATATATTTATATATATAACAAGCAACAGGTGGTGGTGCAACGGTCGGGTGGACTTTGTAAAGGTTCTTGGTCCTTGGAGGAGGTTCGGGGGTCGAACCCCACGGAATCCAAAATTTTTAACAAACAAAACAACCAACCAGTACTGGGGTGCCACGTGGCAGCCCACGATTGGGCCACGTTGCACCTTACCATTCACCCAAATGATGCCAGATGTCGCAATAACATTCACCTAATTGTCAGCTAATCATAAACCACCACTTCAGCAGGTTCCATGTCACCGTATGGTCACCACGTCAGCCTATACGGGCTCTGCCATGTCAGCCTGTACGGACTGTACGGATTGTACAGTCAGCATCAAAATTTTTGCCTGTTTGACTTGACAAACAGATCGCTATATCTCTCGCTCCCAACATCCGTTTGAGACGAAATGAGTTGTGTTGGGTTTGCAACAATGAGGGCTACACTCTCATTCATTTTGAGGCAATTCTGAGAACATTGATTTTTGAGCTAAAATTTGACCCCTGGTCCAGATTTTGATCACTGTATCATAGCATTCATTTGTTATGAAAAAAAAAAAAATACGGGTAGGAAGGGAGTACTATATTGTAATTGGTAGCAATCGTGTCTCCTTTGAACAGAGAACAAATTTATTGATTCCTTGCATCATCATAATTTTGGGTTTAGCATGGCCTTAGGAAGCTGATCTAGTTATAGATTTTTCTCTACCGACTAGTTACTCTTCCAGTCCCTATAGAGAAAATTATTGATGCCTCCTGCATCTAATAGTCACAGCATTGAGTCTATGCTACCGGATTCCACCATGTCTCATGCTCTTGTTCAAAGGAAGTCTATCAACCTGCTTCGACCACTCCTCAGAAATCTTGACTTTGCATGTCGATCATACCCTCAGTTTGTCTCAGAATCACATGATACTATGGTCTTATTATGCACCCTAGCCATACTTTCATCATTGGTAGGTCACCTTGAACCCAAAAATGGACACTTCATCATTGGTTGTTGACTAGGTGGTTTCCCTTGTGTTCAACGACAAGACATCTATTCACACTTTGGGATTCATGCAGTGTCTTGGTTGACATTAGCCTTATTGGTGGCTTCCTCGCCTTTGTCAACAGTTTTCATCATTGACTGCTATTCAGAGGGTCTTTTTCATATATCGCTTGCAGTTGGTACACGTGAAAGATGCACAGGGTCATTGGTTCATGAACATGTTCTTCGTCCGCTCTTTACCAAATCATGAAGCTCCTGCTTTGTTCCTCGTGCTGACCGATGATAGATGCCTTAATGCTCTCCTTTCAGCGGGTCTCTTTCCATCGACTTCAGCTCATTTATTCTAGATATGGGACCTAGAGTTTCATGAGTGCCTTGAGGCTTGAAATCATTAGTGGCAGCCTCTCTCGCCATTGACAAATGGGAATACATCAATGTCTCCTGATCAATGGATTTCTCAAGTGTTCAACACCAACTCCTTTATTCGCACTTGTAGAAATGTACTCGGTGCCTTGATACCTACTTTCATTATTGGTAGGTTGTCTCGCATTTTTTAATGGTATACCTCAATGACCAATAATCAGATGATGTCTCATCATGTTTGACCTCAACTCCTTTTTTCAAATGATGTAGACTTGCACCTTGGTGGATTGTGTAGAAGACTTGAATACATCACTATGTGGCCGCAACTTTCCTGAGTTGTTGCTTCTCTTTCATTGGACCAACATCTGTTCAACTTTAGTGATCATGGGAGATCAGATTGTACTTCATGGTATATAGATATCTTCAGATTGATTTTGAGACTGGTTTCACTGGACCTTGTTCGTGACTATGACAACTTTTGGCATACAACCGCATTCATATTTGCCTATTCATGGCCATGAACACTTGTTTGGTATATTTTCCACATGGATCTGCATTTTATTCTTGGCATCCATGTATGAAAAGTCAATACATAATGTAATAAGCAATTGAGTTCATCCAGCTGGTTCTCTACCACTCCACGTATGGGTTATTTATAATGTATTTCGACCATTGCAGATACTCATTTGATCTCACAAATTAGGGGGCATCTGTTATAGCAAGATTTACCTCACCATTGCTATCTTGAATAGAGGGCCTTTTTCCATTTCCCTATGCAGACTTGTCATCACTTTTTGATGAATCCAGAGACAAAAATATACATTTTTCCACATATACGCTCCCTATCAGTTATGCAAGATGTGTATACGCTAGCTGCTCCACTACAGCCCGTGTACATCAGGATTTGTGCCAGAAAATACAAAAATGAAGTCGGGTTTCCATGTCATGACAAAAGATCTCTGATCCTTGGCCTTCCACATATTGGAAACATTCTGAATCGGCCCTTCAGTTTCATTCTGAAGGCTATAAAAGAAAAATTTCCAACTATGGAAAAGAGGAGAAAGCATTCAACTTTGAGAGAAAAGTTACTCTGGAGAAATTACTTCATATTGAGTTTGCATCCCTTTGTCCCTCAAGTATGAACACAGTGTTCAACCCCCCAAGATCTTTCCCTATTATTGAGAGAACCTCATTGACTTTCTCCTGTGAGCTTTCCTTTAATGGAGGATTGAAGTGGTGGAGGCCCAGTTGGAAGGAACTTGGTTTCTTGGTTTCGAACCATGCCGACACAGAAGTCTATAATGTTGTCACTTCTACTGATCAATTATTAATAGAAATACTCATTTCCCGTCCTATTGGTATATTGCAAATGTATGATTATTATCCATGGGCATGTTTGTAATGTTTATTGATGGATTATGCTATCTAATGTGCTAACCCCTTGATTTCTCACCTGTGCATTGGTTATACAATGGTTTATTAGTTGGTTGACTTAAGTATCTCATAGGTTACTTGCAGGGGTTATTCTGCTTGTACCCTGGGTGAGATAGGGGTCGGAAAACACACAGCCTTTATGGAGGATTACCTCTACGGGGGGATCTGACCAACTGGTTGTTAAACCCACGAGGGTCCCTATAACTGATTATGTTACCTCCAAACTTTAGCAAGGAGTCTCAGGTCTCTCTTGGACGAGACATACCTTCTTTAGGGAGGGAGGCCACTCAGCCACTTTAGCCCATTTTCATGCATATTGGCTATTTAAATTTTTGGTATGCTCTTTGACTACTAGTTTGCCTTAGGATATATTTTTATTTAGTAGAGTCATAAGTCATCGTGGAGTCAGACCAACCTCCTCACCGGTCCCGTCGATTGTTACGGTTACCACCAGTTTTTGAGTTCTTGCCTTCTAAAAGGCATAGAGTTATCAAGCGTGGTACACACACATTGACCTTTCAGACTTGTAGTTCCACGAGGATGAGTACTGAGTCCAGTCTTTAGAACACTGGGATTTCTTCAACTCCCATACCCACCATAATTAATGGCACCCCTTCGACTTCTGCAGCCACTACAGTTGCAAGGCCGAAGGCTTATACTAGTACTATGGCTTGACCTATATTTAATGCTTCATCTCTTGCCTCGAACCCTTTTGGGGGTTTAGGACACTCGTCGGGTTACATTGTTCAATCCATCCCTATGGATTCTAGTCCATTTTCTTATGGTATGCCTAACTTCACATCGCAGTTTTCGACTGCCATCCCAACTGTTGGCGCTAATGCTAGCTTTGGACTTGGAGGCACTACACCTCCTTACACTCCTTTCCCATTTGGTGGTTCTCATATTCCCCAAATGAATCCTAATGTAGGAAGTGCCCCTTTTCATAACCCCAGATCTAATCCTTCTACGACTGGATTGAAGAAATCAGCTGGCAGACAAATTCCACCCTACATCCCTACCCCCTCGGTGCCAATTATGACCAATACTTTTGGTATGAAGAATCCTCTTCAATCCTCTGGATTCCAATCTGGAGGAGGTCAGTATTACACTTTGGGAAACCCCCAACCCGGATCCAATCCGGTTGGGGGAAATTTTCACAACCCCCATCTCGGATCTAATCCGGTTGGGGGAAATTTTTATAACCCTTATCAAAACATTCCTATTGGGATGATGCCCAATCCATCTTATATGAATCAGCCCAAAGGGGGGGCTTACAATTCTGGACAATTTTTTGGTCCTCACCAAAACCTTGGATGGAATGCAATTCCTAATGCACAATCTTTCACAGGAGGATGGGGTCAAGTGTCGCAGCCCCGTCTTCCCTTTCTGGCCACACTTAATATGCCAGACTTGTCTAAATTAATGAATGACCCGATGAGTCATGATCCCACATGGCCCTCTATCCCTACCATACTTCTGTCAGACATTCCAAATTTTGAAGGTAAGAATGGCGAGGACCCTGGTGATCACGTCACTACTTTTCACCTTCGGTGCTCATCGAGTTCTGTAAATCATGATTCTATCAGATTACGATTGTTTCAGCACACTATCATTGGAGTTGCATCACAATGGTACATTGAGCTACCTAGGGGGACATATGGGTCATTTCATCAGTTTTTGCTAGCTTTTCTCAACCACTTTCAACTACCCATTCATTATGATGTTGGCCTTGAAATTTTGTCTACTCTACGCCAGGGTACCGCCACTCACATTTCAGACCATATCCAGGAATGGCGTAGGAAGAAACAGTTGATTAAGACTCCTATACCTCTGACCTTTCTTCTAGAATGGTTCCTAAAGTATTTTCATGCTCCTATCTCAAAGGACGTTGCTACTTTCTGGGTCTTCAGTGAGGAAGAAGCTATCTTTAGAGCCCAGCAACTCGATTTGATATATGTTCAGTCTGGGATGTTATATCACCTTCTTCCAGATGCACCATGGCCAAATCACAATCCTAGACAGAATCCCAGACCTCATGCCAATGGAATTGTGGGGTCCACCAATGTAAAGTCCACAGACCCAGCAACGAAGTCTGCCGGAGGACCAATTTCATCTGCATCCTCCAAACCCACCCAATCGGCAGAGGTACATTATGCGCAGTCGTCGAACAACCCAACTGGTGACCAACAATTAGATGGGAATAAAAGGAAAGGTCAAAATAATCGTAAGGGTGGGAAGAATAATAATAAACCCAAGGAAAAAGATAATAATGGGAAACATAATGATAATGCTGAAGAGGGAAAGAAAGAGAAACATAAGGTGAAGTTTCCTTGTAAACTTTCTATTGATGACCATGTTACACATTTTTTCCCCAAACTCACAGAGGCTGCGAGAATTTTAAACCTACTTTCCGTTGTGCTGACGAATCCATTCCCACACAATCATCACTTAGCCTCGAGCTATTCGAATGTCGAAAATGAACCCGGTGGAGGTCAAAACCCACCGTCGCCATATGGCAACCGTGCTTGTATCAATATGCTCGACGCAAAAATCAATGTAGCCATTCTCGAGATTATAGCTCTTCAAGAGCTAGTACCAGCCTAGAAGATCCTCCTCCCCCTCCGGAGATGAACCTATAGATTGAGAAACTAGAGCCACCACGTTGTACTCCAAAAGGAGTACTTAAGCGCTCTACCCACAACCCTAATTCTAGATCCGCCCAAAACTACTCTATCGTTGAGGATCTGGGCCAAACACCTTGTGCGATGTCGGCTTTGGCGGTACTCCAAACATGTCCATCATAGAGGAATGCCTTTCTCTCTGCCTTAGGATCTCTAGAGCCTAGTGGCTCAAAAATCCTCAAGTTTAATGTCACGGATGTGAAGCCTCTCTTACCCTACCATGTGGCTTTCCAAATCCACGTGGAGTATTCCAAGTATACTATCAAACGAGCAGTCGTTGATGAAGGTGTTGCCACCTGCGTGATGTCCCTGGTTTGTTAGAAAGCTCTTGGTTCTCTAATCCTTTCCAAGTCATCGAACATGTTGACTGCATTTGACGGTAATTCCTTCTACCCTCATGGTATTATCCCCGCCTTTCCAGTCTAGTTAGGCGGGAAGACGGTAGAGGTGGAAGTAGAGGTAGTTGATGCGCCTCTTGATTATAATCTGTTTCTAGGTCACAATTGGACCTATTCTATGGTCGTCGTCGTATCGTCCATTTTTCGTATACTTTGTTTTCCTCATCAAGGGGAGATCATGACTATCGACCAGTTATCCTTTGCGTACTCTATTCCTAATGCATTTGTGGGACCGTCGATCCTTGTGATCGACAATTCTTAGCCGACAACTGAGAATATCGGCGTCAGAATGTATTCTTCCCTCATGGGTACCTTCGACTTCTCAGCACCGATTCACCACGTTTACGCCATGTCCAGTAGGCCTGCATCAACCGAGAGGTCCATACCTTTCTGCACTTCCTATTTTAGTGATCCATGGACCCTACCTTCTCCGACTTCATCGAGTGAAGGACAATTGCACGCTAGCATGGATATGCCACTATCGGTAGCGGATATTGCATATCAAGTTGTTCTAGACTCTTCTACCGATATCGATCATGTTACCTCTCCAACAAATGAGGAGGATCCTGTTCTTAGGCCTATATGGGCCACCTCATCGTCATGCTCGCATGATTTCCTAGATGAGACTTTTCCTTCAGACGAAGCCATCCTCGAAGCCATGAATGGTTCCGAGAGACCTTGGGATGATATGCATCATCGATCTTATTTTATCCCAAGTCTCGAAAGAATCGAGCAAGATGATTTTCAGTCTACCTTGAGTGAGATAGTCGATCATGTCATCGTTCCACTTGATACGCATGACATTTATGCTGAGGGAAATATGGCGAGTATTTCTCCTACCGTCTCAATCAATATATCTTGTATCCTTGGTAAGATTGAGAATGTAAATATAAGTGTGGATTATTCGCTAGAAGAAATTCTGATCTACACCAAACTCTTCAAATAATTTTGAGATGTATTTGCTTGGTCATACGAAGAGATGCCAGGAATCAACCCCCGTATTGTCAAACATGAGACTAGGACTTATCCGAATGCTAAACTTGTTCGACAACGTCTTAAAGATGTAAATCCTAGGAAGGCCCTTGCTATTAAGGAAGAGGTGGAGAAGCTACTTAATGTTGGCTTCATCTACCTAGTTCCCTTGAACGAATGGGTATCCAACCCCGTTCCCGTGAATAAAAATCAAGGAACCATCCGTGTATGTATGGAATTTTGCGACCTGAACAAGGCCTGTCCTAAAGATAACTTCCCCATGCCTTTCATTGATCAAATTCTCGATGAGTGTGCGGGAAGCCAGATATTTTCTTTTATGGATGGATTTTAGGGATATAACCAAATCCATATCAAACCTAAGGACCAATACAAGACGAAATTTATATGTCCTTGGGGTAATTTTGTATGCCAGAAAATGCCTTTCGGCCTTAAAAACGTCGGAGCAACCTTCCAATGTGCCATGACTTTCACTTTTCATGATCTCAAGCACATAGTTGAAGCCTACCTTGATGATCTTTCTCCTCACTCTCGCAAGAGAGTGTATCATGTTCTACACCTTCGGCTAGTTTTTGAAAGATGTTGTTATTATAGAATCCGTTTAAACCCTCATAAATGCATCTTCTTCATTAAGTCTGGTCATCTCTTAGGATTTTTAGTTTCTGAGACCGGGATCATGGTAGATCCTCTTAAGGTTGAGGAAATAGTTCAGTTGCCTCCCCCGTGCACAATTAGACAACTTTAAGGTTTACAGGGGAAAGCTAACTTTATACGTCGTTTAATAGTGAGCTATGCCAATATCACTAAAGGTTTCATGCACCTCTTGAAGAAAGACACTCCTTTTATCTGGGATGAACAAGCCTAGGAGTCTTTCAATGCTTTGAAGAAAGCCTTGGCATTGGCCCCTCTGCTGAAATCCCCTGATTACAGTAGATATTACTTGTTGTATATTGCCTCGTCTGTTGAGATGATTGGTATGGTTCTAGTTCAGGAGGATGATGAGCTCCATGAGCATGTCATCTACTATCTTAGTCGAAGTCTAGTCAGACCTGAGCTTAATTACTCTCATGTTGAAAAGCTAGCTTTGGCTGCTGTTCATGCAGTCCAACGTTTACGTCACTATATATTGCTTTGCAAAACTACTGTGGTTGCTGATGTCAATCTATTTCAATACGTCCTCACCAAGCGTATCGTAGGCAAGGAATATAATAAATGGATTGTCATCCTACAATAATTTTATCTCGACTTCACTTCGGCCAAGTCCAATAAATCACTAGTTTTTGCGGAGTTAATATCCGATTTTCCACGATTAGAAGAGGATGTTATCCATGTTGACTCGTTTGCAGACGAACACATTTTCCTTGTCTCATCGTCTGACCCTTGGTATGAAGACATTGTTTTATATCTTTAAACCTTGAAGTTCGCTCAGCATCTCTCACGAGATGATCGATGGCGAGTTAGATATCAAGCCAAAAAGTATACCATCGTCGATGACACTTTATATCATTGAGGAATATATAATATCTTGCGTTGTTGCTTAACTCATGAGGAAGCTGAGTCAGTCCTAAATGATTGCAACAAAGGGGCTTGTGGTGGTCACCTATCCGAGCTTGCAATAGCCCAAAAAATCCTGCGAGCCGGTTATTTTTGGCCCACTAACTTTAAAGATTGCACCGAAGCGGTTAAGAAGTTTCACCCCTACTAGGTGTTCACTCATAAAATGCGCTCGCACCCAGCCCCTCTTCACCTAGTCATAATCGTCAGTCCCTTCACCAAGAGGGGGGTAGATTTCACCGATTGCAACCCAAATTCGGCTGGGGGGCACCAACATATTATCGTGGTCATCGACTACATCACTAAGTGGGTCGAGGCCATGCCTACTATAAAATCTGATGGGAAGATTGCAGCCTTCTTCATGTTCAACCAAATTATCTCCCGATTTAGTATCCCGAGTGATATTGTCATTGATCATGGAAATCACTTTCAGAATGAAATGATGGTAGAACTAGAATGTAAGCTGGGGTTTAGACACGGTCATTCATCCCCTTATTACCCCCAGGAAAATGGACAAGTAGAGGTCGTCAACAAGTCTCTCAAGACCATTTTGCCAAAAAACTATCAGTCAGAGCAACTCCAATTAGCATATCATGCTATATCCCGCGCTTTGGGCATATCGAACCTCGGTTAAGACTGCCACCAGTTTTTACCCTTTTCAGTTAGTGCACAGTGTGGAGTCGATCTTTACCGTTGAATGTGAAATCCCTTCTCTCAAGTTGGCAGTCGAGCTCCTACCTGACATTTCGGATTTAGAGCGACGCCTTGTGCACCTAGAGAATCTTAACGAGTAGCGTCGAGACGCCTTTATAGCTATCGAGGAAAACAAGAAACGTGTTAAGGTTCAGTATGACAAGTATGTCTATCCCTGGTTGTTATCCACATTTTTGGTTATCAAGATGATGACATGATAATGACTTGGTGATAGAAGATCTAGCTCTTCTTTAAGATCATTTTCATGAAGAA
>JASDQU010236691.1:0-16999 GCA_032191745.1 Picea mariana
TACAGTCTCTCCTCAAGTGTAAGGTACTTTGATAGTAACTACATCTGAACGGTAACCTGGTAGTCTAGTCTTTTTAGACAACGTATACCGTGCCATTCAACCTCCAAAGTCTCCAACAAACCCGAGTACACATCCATTTCAACCAACACTCTAGAAACTTTTTTGTTTGATGCCTCTAAATTATTTTTATCAATCATGATAAAGCTCCCCCAGAGTGTTTCCAATGGTTGTCAAAGCTCCCTCATTCCATAGATACAATGGTAGTCCGGGAAGCAAAACCCATAAATGTCTTAATGAGAAGTATTCGATCTCCAGATTAAAAGTTAGCCTCCATTTCTTGAGCATAAAGTTGTTATTTCCATTAACCCACCTTCTTCCTAACAATAACGTTGCATCTTCTGGACTCTCACAGATAACTCCAATCCATCCTTTAGTTAAAAAAATTACCTCCGGTTTATATCCTAAAACCGGTAACCAAACAAACTCCATCCAGACTGAGCAGCTTTCCACACATAGGTTGTTGTAAGTGAACATTCCCACTAGGCCACAAAGAGCCATTCTACAAGAGTCCTCCAACCCAATGTCAGAGCCTAATACTAATCTTCTGACAGATTTGTTTGCCGCCCACTGTCTCCAGAATTTACGGGCCGAACTTGACACAGGGTTTTTTAAACAATGATTAGTAGCATTTGACTTACTGGAAAAACTTGGCCCGAACTTTTGAATCTGTGACCTTTCACTACAGGACGGCTCTGAAGTTTCAGGTAAAAAGGTGTCTAAGGAGGGGTCTATAGTCTTCTTCGAGCATTGATGGAAAGACTGAGCAACTGTCTATGTACTTAGTGGACAAGCCTCTTTGGACAGGATCCCCGAGACCACCACCGGAGAACAATGAGATGGAATAGCATCACTCTCCTTCCAAAAAATGTCAATCGGCTCATTTAAGAGAGCATTAACTTCCGCATTAATAGACTCTAGACGACAGTTCTCCATCAGGCTTCCACCTGGAAGGCACTCAACTTAACGAAAGGATCAAGGGATAAGAATCCTTCGGATGAGAATAGGACAAAGGAATAATAAAAAAAAACTAACATGAACCCAGGAGAAGTTCCACCTGTTCAGCACTAGCCCACAAACCGACCAAAGAAAACGGATGAAATAGCCACTAGCCAATGGTTCAGTTACCGAGAATAATAAAAACTGACAGGGAAGGTTGGTAGAAATAAATAGATAGAACTTCTCCCAAAATTGTGACAAACAATGAAGCATAGAAGACACAAAAAGTCTAACTAAAATCTAACAATAAAATAGACAACCATGTAAAGACTAAGGATCGTAAGAGACCAGTCCAAAACTAGAGTGAAAACAAGAAGCCCTCCGCAAACATGGCTACCTCTGGTCAGTTCCCGCTCAAAAAAAATTGAAAATCCTTGGTTCCTCGTCTCCCTCCATCAGGGAAGGTGTACTTAACAACTCACCTCCTACACCATATTCTATGTACAATCTAGATAACAATAGTTGAATTACATTTAAAGATTGACTAAAAATAAATTAATATAAAAAGATCTATTGATGTGATTGACAATAAATTTTAACTCTCCAAATTGTATTTGGACAACTAATGCATTTTTATGTTTTAAACTTGAAAACCATTTTAAAATAATAAAATATATACACAATGAAGATACACATTGAAAATTAAGATAATAATATTTTTATTATAATTTTAAATTTTACAATTTTAATTTCCAAAAAACACATTAAAAAACAATTTGGATGTAATTATAATTTTCATGCCTCTAATTTGAAAAAACACGTTTAAGTAAAAAAAAGAGGTTA
The DNA here is from genome assembly GCA_032191745.1 of Picea mariana. Classification (NCBI taxonomy): domain Eukaryota; kingdom Viridiplantae; phylum Streptophyta; class Pinopsida; order Pinales; family Pinaceae; genus Picea; species Picea mariana. The sequence continues at coordinate 1,840 of JASDQU010236691.1, forward strand.
ATTTGAAAAAACACGTTTAAGTAAAAAAAAGGTTTGAAGGGTAAGAAATGCATGCAGGTTTGGAATTAAATCTCACCCTGTTTTTGCCTTCAAAGAAAGAATACGTCTCACATTTCACAAATAAGATTCTCACCTGACCTTGACACAAACAATAAAGATTTCCATCGGATTGATACGACCCTTATCCAACCTTGCCTCCATTTAAGATTTGATTTTTTCAATGTTATAAAAAATTTCTCTGCTAGTTCCCCACTTCAGCAATAAATTCTTTCTTCCTTTTTAGTTCATGATTTTTTTTTCCTATCCAGCTTTAGCATTAATTCCACCTACCCAAATTACCATAAATGAGTTTCAGTGTGATAGGATGATTTTACTTTCACTGAAATCATTCCGTACTGTGAAACCCTCCAAAAACTGCACACATAGAGCATGTTTTATGGGCGATAAAAAAAAATGGGGAAGATAATTTTCAAACTGGAGCTAAATACATTAGAGAAAAAGCCAATAAATACTGTGAAGGTGTATTTGATAATCACAAATTGAGAAGAAGGGGAGAAAAATTTTCATTCTAGTTATTTTATATTAGAAATAATCTTAATAAATAAATAATGAAAAATAAGCTTTGATGGTACTCTTTTCTCATATTTTTGGATGAGTTATTTTCCAATATTTATCTTGTAATTTGATTTTAGTATGGATAAATTATGTCTGAAAAAAATTATGTTTTTTTACAACCACAAAGTTTTTCCTTGTACCACATATTTCACATCTAGGTATTTGGCCAAGTTGCCTCTCTCAAGAATTATCAAAATTATGTCAACATTTTAATCCTCAATTGGCTATGACAAGTTAATGATCATAGACATCTCAGTACAAATAATCACTTCATTTGATAGTGTGATGGTGATTTGAAGAATCTCAGTACCTAACCTTCTTCGGCATCCATATTGAAAATATGATGGAATAAAAACCAAAGTTTGTAAAGTTCAATAATTATGATTAACTCCAAAAATAATGTTGCATTTTTATACAATCCACACAAAAATATATCTGGAATAATCAAATTAACAGTATGTTTACAATAATATTTTTTTCCCTTCTTTTAAAGGGAAATATTTACTATTTATCATATATTCATATTTTCCAAAATACTTGCTTTCTCTCTGATAATCTTACCTTGCAAGTACTCTGTAATGCACAACTTTATTGGTTAAATCCAAAACTTTTTGTCCTACCTTGCAAGTACTATGTAATGCACAACTTTAAAACTTTTTTTCCTTTATTTATATTTTTTAAATAATTTTTTTCCCCATTGGAAGAACATGAAATAGAATTATTGAATTTATTTTAGTTGGATGTTTCAATTCTCTTCTTGGACAAATGGAAATATGGCACTGCAACAGTGGTCCTGGATCTTAGCCTCGGTAGTTATAGCTATACTACAGAAAATATATATATGCAATTGCAATGTTGCATTCCAATCTGTGTAGCATTTAAAAATCGTCAAAGAATCTTTAGTTCTCTGTGTAGCATTTAAAAATCGTCAAAGCATCTTTAGTTCTCTGGTAAAGACGTGCAAGCATATACTCAAACTTGAGGTAAGATTTGTCCTTTCTTTCATGTGCATGAAAAATAATTACCTGTATACCATTCCATCTTAAAAAATATAATACAAATCTAGATTTCTGCAAAGTGTCAAAATTTTATCCAACATAGATACAATCCATTAATCACATAACCATGCAAACTTTACTGGAAAAAATAAACAATTTCATAAATAGATCATCTCTCATTGTCCTCTTTTCTCATTTTTTTGGATGAGTTATTTTTCAATATTTGTCTTGTAATTTCATTTATGTGTGGAAATTAAGTTTTGGATGAGTTCTTTTTCAATATTTGTCTTGTAATTTCATTTATGTGTGAAAATGAACTCTCCAAGAGATTGACTTAATAGTTTAAGTGATTCTTGTAGGATATAGTCAGTAAAAAAAAAAGGATTAATTAATCATTTAATGTCATAAAGGCTGAAAAGTAACTTTTTAAAAGTGATATTGAGTAATTAATTAAAAAATGGGTGTTTTAAGTGACTTAAAATTATAAAATCACTTTACTTTATTATAAGGGTAAAAGGGTCTGAAAAGGGTCAACAAAGATATAAAAGGAGAATGAGAATGAGGGTGCCCTCTCTCATTATGCATTTGTTATTTTTCCAAAAACGAAATTGAGAGATCTCTTGTGACTTTGGCTCTTGGCACGGAAAACCTTAGAGAGATTTGAGATTGGTTTCAGTGATGAGACTATCCACCCTAGCTGGTCATTGAGAGGAGATCATTCAGATCTTCTTATTGCGCTTCATTTGTGATGGAGTTCATCTTCTTGTAGCTGGGATTTTCTTTGTTTGTGGTTGAGTTCTTCATTGGTGGCTGAATATTTCTCTTCCTGGTTGAGTTTGGTTTGTGGGAAGGACGAGTTCTTGGTTAAAAGGGGTGAATTATTTATGTGTTGAGTGAGTTTATGAGTAGAGAGACCGATTTTTATCATCTAAGGCCGAGTTTATTTACTAGCTGGTCATTTTCTGTGGTGTGGTGGCGCCACCTTCAGGGAGTTGTTCTGGAAGGGACATTCCCCTTTTACTAGGTCATATTTCTTGTTGTATAGGTTGAGCTGACTGTTGGAGGTGGAGTTACCTCTGTGGGCCAAATTTGCTACCAGATTGAATGAGTACCTTACCTTTAGATTGTTGTTCCTTCATTTATTCCATTGTTGCAGCAACAACACTTCTCCAAGCTTGTCTTTTTCTTTATTATTGATGTACATTCATTTGCCTACAGGTCATAAAGTATTTTTATTGCTTGTTGTTGTAATAAGAAGGTAACTGGTGCGTTATTTCATTGATGTATCAGCCAGAACCAAGAATTAAATAAGCAGTCAAATTTATTATCTATATTGTTGTTGATTTTATCTTTTGTTATTCCATGTATTATTGTTTATTATTATATGCCAAATATTTCCCAAAAGTGTTGCAAAACTATGTGAAACTATTATACCAACAACATTCACAAAACAACTATAGTAGCAAATTGTTTGACGAAATGTCTACATAGCAGACCAAGTAAAAATTGAGAAAAATTTTAGTGGTGATATTACAGTGGTATCAAAGCCTCGATCCTGCCAGCATGAGGGAGTTTGTTAATTCATGAGGCAAGGAGATGAGGGACATATCACCAACAGAAGTAGAAGGTAGCGAAGGGAAGAAAACATATTTAACCAAGACGAAGAAGTAGAAGAGAATCAACCATAGGCAAAACAAGAGGGAGACATGGGGGACAACAATGATGACATGTCCTTGCAAATCCTAGAAGTTTTAGCCAGTGGGAAGCAACAGTTGGCACAACTCTTGACTCAGTTAATTGCCAATAACTAAGCAAACCAAAACCAAGGGGGAAACAATGATTTGGGAGGCACTAATGGACACATTGGGAACCAAAACCATAGGGGTAACAATGGTGCAAGGGGTTCCAATGGGAACAATGGGAATCATACAGAAGGCAACAACAATCACATTCCCACACAGGTTGGCACTAGGACCACCGGTAGAATAATTCCTATACTACTTATGCCTCAATTGTTGGGAATTAACAAACATGGAATCAAGGGCAGCAAGGACAGGGTGAGACCCTTGATGATTATTGGAGGGAGTACCAGGCCCTTGGTAAGTATTTTTCAGGCGGCAATGTCACTACATGACTATTGCAATATCAAGTACAAGAACAAACCAAGGGAGTTCAATAGGGGTCAACAAAACATTGATCTCATGAGAAAGGTTCGGAAACTCACCATTCCCTCCTTTGATGGTTAGAACAAGTGCACATCTAGAGCATGGGTTCAAAAGTTGGACACATACTTCCAACTTAACACCATGTCAGAGGAAGAAGCGATTAAATTCGCTACCTTGCATTTGGAAGGAGAAGCCCGTGAGTGGTGGTACCATGGATTGTTCACTCTGGGACATGGGAGCATTACCTCCTATCTAGAATTCACACAGAAGTTGATGGAGAGGTTTGACAAGAAGGGTCTGGAATTACGTTTCAGGGAGTTGGCACAACTCAAACAAGTTGGGAAACTGGATGCTTACATCATAGAGTTTTAGAGGTTTGCAGTCACGGTGGAAAATATATCTAATCAGAGGTTGGTGATGTTGTTCACTGAGGGTTTGTCCAAGCCACTGTGTGGTTGGGTGAAGTCCTTCAAACTAGAGACTCTACAGGATGCCATCATCAGGACATGGGACACGGAGGATGCAATCCTAAATAAAAAAACTTTCTCCAAACCTTTCATTCCACAAAAAGGAAAAGATAATAAGCCTTTTTAGAAAGAGGGGACTGATAAAGAGAAATTGGACGAGGCAACCCGTAACAAGTTGAGAAGAAAGAAGTTTTTCTTCAATTGCAAAGAACCTTGGGAACCTGGACACAGGTGTATGGGAAAAGGTAAGGTGCACTATATAGAGTTGCACTCAAATAGTGAGGATGAAGAGGAGGAAGCTACACTGGAACAAGGCAATGAGCAGGGAGGCTCGAGTGATGAGCAGCCTTGTGAAGAGGCTAAGGGTGTGACTATCATCACTCTATTAGGAATTCAAATATTTTAAACCTTCAGATTTAGAGGAGTACTCTGGGGACAGAGATTCATTGCTTTGATTGATGGTGGGGCAACCCACAACTTCATTGATGTAACATTGGTGGCCAGGAGACACATGGCTACAGAGGAATTTGAGGGATTCAACATGGTAGTGGATGATGAATTTACCTTAACATGCATGCAAAATATTCTGAGGTTGGTCATGACATTGGGAAACTACACCTTGACTGATGAATTTTATGTGGTTGATATGGCAGACACCAATACAGTTTTGGGTGTTCAGTGGCTTCATTCCTTAGGGGAAATTACCATGAATTATCAGGTAATGGAGATGAAGTTCAACACAAAAAACGACAAGAAGGTTTTTTTCAAGGGCATGTCAAATGGTGAACCAAATATTGTGTCAACCAAAAATATGGAGCGAATTTTCATACACGTAGATGTAGCATGTGCAGTCGAGTGCTTGATTGCAGTTCAAGAGGATACAAAGGGATGACAACATCCTCATGCAGATATCCAGGCTTTGTTGAGTAATCATGACAAGGTTTTTGGATAGATACCTCGAGGGAGACCACCTGATAGGGGATTTGAGCACACCATTGAGTTGGAAGAGGGAGCGAAACCTGTGATCACAACTCCCTATAGACATCCAAATAAGTTCAAGGACGAAATTGAGAAAGATATTAAGGCGTTGTTGGAGATGGGACACACCAAGTCTGGCTCTAGTCCATTGGCTTCTTCTTTAATGTTGGTGAAGAAAAAGCATGGCACAATGCAGATTTTCATTGACTATAGAGCCTTGAATAAGAAGATGATCAAGAACAGATACCCTATCCCCATGATCAATGAGCTTCTGGACAAGTTGCATGGAAAAATGTATTTTTTGAAGATTGATCTTTGATAGGGGTATCATCAGATCAGGGTCAGAGCACGGGATATCACCAAACTACTTTTAAATGCCATTATGGGAATTATGAGTTTTTGGTCATGTCGTTTATGTTGACCAATAGACCAGCTACTTTTCAGTCCTACATGAATCACATATTCAAAAATTAGTTGAGGAAGTTCTTGTTGGTATTCTTTGATGATCTTCTGATATATAACAAGACATGGGAGGAACATTTTGGAGCATTTGGATGAGATTATGAGCATCATGGATGATCAGTCATTGTAAGCCAAGAAGTCAAAGTGTAAATTTGGCATGAAAAAGATCCTATACTTGGATCATGTGGTCAGTGCTCAGGGAGTACAGGTGCATAGAGAGAAAATCAAGGCCATACTGGATTGGCCACCGCCCAAGAACCTTACACACTTGTGTGAATTGTTTGGGATATGCAGTTACTACATGTGGTTTTTAACGGGATTCTCACAGTTGGTTTCACCACTCACAGATCTCATGAAAAAAGGGGTGTTCAAGTGGACAGAGGAGGCCTAGAAGACATTTGATAAGATGAAGGAAGTGATGAGAACTTTCCCAATTTTAGCACTTCCTGATTTCACTCTACCCTTTGTGCTTGAGTGCGATGTGTCAGGTGAGGGGATAGGAGCAGTTTTGATGCAACAGAGACATTTAATTGCATATGAGAGAACAAAGTTCATAGAGTTGGAAAGACTCTACTCCATTTCCAACAAGGAAATGCTCACCATCATGCATGCTTTAGCAAAGTTTAGACAATACTTGGTAGGTGGAAAATTTTTGGTTAAAACCGACCACAACATCTTGAGGAACTTCCCAGGGTAGAAGGACTTGAATGAAAGAAAATATAAGTGGTTTAGAAAATTGCAGGCATATGACTTCGACATTGAGTATGTGAAAAGAAAGAAAAATGCAGTTGTTGATGCTCTTTCTCCAGGAAACATGAGATATGTTCACTTGCAGAGATTTTAGCTGACTAGAAATCTCATCTCTTGGTAGAGTATTCCAAGAACACATTTTCTTATAAGTTGATGGATCACAATGTACACGATGACAGGTACAAGGTGGTAGATGACATCATCTATTACAATGGCCTCATATGCTTATTCCCAGAGTCTACATTGAACGAAAAGATTATGAGGGCTATGCATGACACACCTCTAGTAGGCCATCCTGGGTACTTTAAAACTTTTAGGAAGATCATGGAGAGGTTCATATGGAAGGGCCTCAAACATGATATATTGAGGCATGTGAGGGAGTGTCTGACTTGTTAGTAGAACAAGTTAGAGCAGACCCATCCTATAGGATTACTACAACCATTGTCCATTCCGGAGCAGAAGTGGGAAATCATATCCATGGACTTCATCATAGGTTTTCCTAAAGTACAGGGAAAACATTGCATATATGTGATGGTCGATCGATTGACCAAATTTGCACATTTATTTACCATATCTTCATAATATAAGGCAGCATAGGTAGTGAAGTTGTTCTTTAGGAAAGTATTCAAACTCCACGAGTTGTCGAAGTATATTTTCAGTGATAGGGACAACAGGTTCCTTAGTGCATTTTGGCAGAAGTTGTTTAGGTTGGTTGGCACAAAGTTGACTCCTAGCACTAGTTACCACCCCAAAAAAATGGTCGAATAGAGATCATGAACAAATGGCTCGAAGGGTATTTGCGTAACAATGTGTCCGGTCAACAAAAGGCATGGGTCAGGTGGTTACATTTGGGCGAACATTGTTGTAACACCACTTACCACATGTCCATTGGTATGACCCTATTCCGAGCATTATATGGTTATGATGCTCCTTCATTTTTTGATTTGGCGTGGGATAGAAAGGATCCCAAAGCCAAGGATTGGATCTAAGAGTGTTAAGACATCCTCAAGACTCTCAAAGACAATTTATAGATGGCCCAGAATCAGTAGAAGATCTATGCGGATAAGAACAGGGTCGAGCACACTTTCGAAGTGGGAGGCTTGGTATTCTTGATATTACATTCATATAGACAGTCTTTACTAAATAAAAGTGGTGCAAAAAATCTTAAGCTCCACTTTTATGGCCCCTACAAAGTGGTTCGGAGGATTGGTGAGGTATATTATGAGTCGAAATTACCAAAGGGAAGTAAAATTCACAACGTGTTTCATGTTTCATGCCTCAAGAAGGAATTGGGACAAAAGGTCACTTCTTCAACTGAGTTACCCCCATTGGATGAGGAGGGGAAATTAGCATTGGTTCCTAAGGAATTCTTGGAGGTACAGGGGAGGATACTGTGTAACAAGGTGATCCAAGAGTACCTCATTAGGTGGAGAGGTTTTCTAGTAGAATGTTCCACATGGGAAAGTGACCAAATCTTGTAGCATCCCAACTTGCAGTTGCTTGAGGACAAGCAATCTCAAGAAGGGAGGATTGTAATGTCCCTTTCCAAATGAGCTCTCCGAGAGATTGGCATAATATCCTAAGTGATTCCCATAGGCTATAGTTAGTGGAAAAGGGGGATTGATTAATTATTTAATGTCATAAGGGCGGAAAAGTAACTTTTTAAAAGCGACATTGAGTAATTAATAAAAAATGCATGTTTTAAGTTACTTATATTTATAAAGTCACTTTACTTTATTAAAAGGGTAAAAGGGCCTGAAAAGGGTCAACAAAGAGATAAAAGGAGAATGAGGGTGCCCTCTCTCATTATGCATTTGTTATTTTTCCAAAAACGAAATTGAGAGAGCTCTTATGGCTTTGGCTCTTGGGACATAAAACCCTAGAGAGATTTGAGATTGGTTTCGGTGGTGAGACTATCCACCCTAGCTGGTCATTGAGAGGAGATCATTCAAATCTTCTTACTATGCTTCACTTGTGACCAAGTTCATCTTCTTATAGCTGATATTTTCTTTGTTTTTGGTTGAGTTCTTCATTGGCGACTGAGTATTTTTCTTTGTGGTTGAGTTTTTCTTGTGGGAAGGATGAGTTGTTGGTTAAAGGAGGTGATTTATTTATGTGTTGGGTGAGTTTATGAGTAGAGAGGTCAAGTTTTTGTTAAGTTTTAATGTTTTTATTAAGTTATATCCAAAGTGCATGAACATTTAATACATCAAAAACATATAAGGATCGCTAAAAGAAACACAATCACAAGGTACACAACATTTTATCCTGGGAAACCCTCATGGAGAAGACAACCCAACAAAAACTTCCTCAATATAGATAGACCAAAAAATGAACCAAATATCCTCCTCTACTCCTTCACTAGGAAGAGTAGCGCACCACTTAACCAAGAGATACCAAGAGATACACCAAAACCCTCCTTGACGTCACCCCCAGTTGCAGTAGGTTCTCCTCCAAGACTTGCGCACTACAGAGCTAGTTGGTGAGTGTGTCCAAATGAGGCACTGCCCTCCCTAATAAATAGTGGTATGTCCAGCCTAAAATTAGGTCTGGTCTGACCTGTCACTTTACCCTCTTAATTTACATTTAATTGTCAAGACACAAAAGGAATGAATTTTACAAAGGCACAATAGGGCCTAATTAATAAATATAATATAATAATATTATTCAACATTCCTTCTTAGGTAGAATATTGTTCAAAGTTACAATATTTCAACACTCCCCCTTAACAAGAAGGGTATTCTACTGACAAAATTAATAACAACTGACTGGACTTTATACATCATCAAGAGGAGGAGACATCGTCATCAACATCGGGAACATTGTCTATCATATCTATAAATCATTGGAAGTTTTTCTCATCATCAACATTAGTAGAAACTGAGCATCATCATCATCTGCAGCGTGGAGTTGGAGTAACATCATCATCATCAACAACATGAAGCTAGAACATCAACATCAATGGAAACAAAATGAGACATGAGCATCAACAACAATAGTAACAACAACAACAACAACAACAATTGTGGGAACTTCGATAGACCATCCATTTGAACCTTACGGGATATGTCCAGGGATAATAAAATCCCCTAGGATATAAATCCTAATGAGCTTCCACACTACTAACCACAACAAGTATATACATACATAGGCACTCCAACAGACCTTCCATTCGAACCTTACAGGATTTTTCCAGGGATGATCAATCCCCTAGGATATAAATCCTAACGATCTCCCTTGTTGATGGTCAGGATACCATAGTATCATCAACATCACTCCCCTTTCGAGGGAAGTCCTTTCAGACTACACGAAGCTTGTCTCGAAAGTACTCAAACTTCACACGAGACAAAGGCTTAGTCAACACATCTACTACCTGCTCATATGTGCCAACATATTGGAGCTTCAAAACTCCCTTTTGTATCAAGTCACAAATGTAGTGCTACCGAATCTCAATGTGCTTCAACTTATCAAGGAACACTAGGTTCTCTTAAATCTTCATGCAACTCTGGTTATCACAAAATATCATGGTAGCATCCATCTCTAGGTCAAATAGACCTGTCAACAACTTTTGAAGCCATATGGCTTCACAACTGGTGGAGCATGCTACAATGTACTTTGCTTTTGCCGTACTGAGAGCAATACTAGATTGCTTCCTTCTTTTCCACGAAGTCATGGCTGACCCCAAACTGAAACAACATCCTGAAGTGTTTTTTGTGTCTAAAGAACTTCCAACCCAATCTGAATCAATATAGCCATACAATCTGAAATCACAATCTCCAGTAAAACAGAGGCCATAGTCCAATGTACCCTTAAGGTATCTCATCATATGCTTTGTAGCTACAAGGTGAACATGTCTGGGCTCCACCAAATATTGACTCAAGGTGTTCACATCAAAGAAAATATTTGGTCTGGTATTCGTCAGATACATCAACGAACCAATCATTTGTCTGTATAGATTAACATCAACTATTTCTGACGAAGTATCAACCAATAACTTTAGATTCGTCTCCATAGGATTGGACATAGCTTTACAGTCCATCATGTTGAATCTCTTTATAATTTCCACAACATACTTTCCTTGATTAAGGAAAATCTCTTCTGGGCTCTGCCATACTTCAAGACCTAAGAAATAGTGCATCGGGCCTAGATCCTTCATTTCAAATTCAGCGACAAGCTTCTTCTTACAATTTGTGATGAGATTTTCTTCACCTGTCAAGAATAAGTCATTCACATATAGAAGCAATATAATTGGTCCATCATCCACAATCTTGAAGTAAAGGTTGGGATCAAATTTACTCTTGGTAAATCCCAAGCTCATCAGAAAACTATCAATCCTGCCTTACCAAGCTCTTGGATCTTGCTTCAAACCATACAGATCCTTCTTCAACTTGCAGACATGAGTCTTCATGTCTTGTACTTCAAAACCTAGGGGTTGTTCTATATACACTTCTTCTTCAATAACACCATTCAAGAAGGTTGTTTTCACATCCATTTGGTGTAATTTCCACTTCATCTTGGCTACAAGTGCCATGATGGTTTTGATAGATGTGTATCTTGCTAGTGGAGCAAAGTTTCTTCATAATCAATGCCTTCTTTCTCGGAAAATCCACGAGCCACAAATCTTGCTTTCTATTTCTCAATACTTTCATCTGCTGCATGTTTTATTTTGAATATCCATTTATAAGATACTACATCTTTGTTTTATGGTTTAGGAACCACTTCCCAGACATCATTTTTCATAATAGATTGGTATTCTTCAGTCATGGCATCCATCCATTCCTTCTTTTGAGCATCTTCTTCAAAGCAAGTAGGTTCCTTATTAATGAGATCGCTCATCTAAGCCACATAATTGGAGTATGGCTTAGGCTTCTTGCTTTGTCTCATGGTTCCTTTGGGTGCACCATTTTTCTCTGCATCTTGAATGATCTCACGTGCCCAAGCTGGTTTCCTCTTGTGAGAGATGATCTCATGAGGTGGTTCCTGAGGTTCCACCATATCATGATTCTCTAGTATAACATCATCAAGAATAACTGCAACTTCCTTGTTAGGTTTTGAAACTCTGGGAGCTACAGGTTCTTCTTCATAGACTTCTTCCAATTGACATTTCCTTGATCTGTTGAAAGCTGCATCTTCATCAAAAGTAACATCTCGTCTGATCTCAATTTGACAGTAACCTGGGATGTAGATTTTGAAGGCCTTAGAGACCTCACATTATCCAAAAATACTCCTTAGAACTAGCAACAAATCACACTAATAGAGATAGTTGGATAAATTCTTTCAACTACTCCATGAGTTTAGGAAACCAAAAAGTTTTATCACACGGATTCACAATAATAATCTCCTAATATAAACATTAATGTGATATACAAATTTGAGGAATTTTGAAGTAAAAAATGGGCCTCCTAAGATATATATTAAAAACTTATGAATTGGTCATTATATGGGAAGTCATACTTAACAACTCACCTCCTACACTATATTCTATGTACAATCTAGATAACAATGCAGTAGTCTAAACGTTCTACCTTTTGGGGGTTTTCTGACCACTTTTTCCTTTTGATTTTCCCAGAAATTCGGTGATGAATGGTTGGATTTCCAGATTTGAGTGGCTAAGTTTCTATAATCCGAGTGCCCCAAGGGTTTTTCAGCACGTTGAATCCATTTATGCATTCAGAAAGGCAATTTAAACAACAAAAAATAGAGATTTTGTCCAAATTTACATTGTCGGATTCCGGCCAATTCCTGCCAGAAAACCCAAAAGGTAGAACGTTTAGCCAACGCCGATAATAATAGTTGAATTACATTTAAAGGTTGACTAAAAATAAATTAATATAAAAAGATCTATTGATGTGATTGAAAATAAATTTTAACTCTCCAAATTGTACTTGCACAGCTAATGCATTTTTATGTCTTAAACTTGAAAACCATTTTAAAATAATAAAATATATATACAATGAAGAAGAGACACATTCAAAATTAAGACTATAATTTTAAATTTTACAATTTTAATTTCCAAAAAACACATTAAAAAAACTATTTGGATGTAATTATAATTTTCATGACTCTAATTTGAAAAAACACGTTTAGGTAAAAAAAAGTTTGGAGGGTAAGAAATGCATGCAGGTTTGGAATTAAATCTCACCATGTTTTTGCCTTCAAAGAAAGAATACGTCTCACATTTCACAAATAAGATTCTCACCTGACCATTCTTGACACAAACAATAGAGATTTCCATCGGATTGATACTACCCATATCCAACCTTACCTCCATTTAAGATTTATTTATTTTCTGAAAGAAAAGAAAAAATTTCTCTATTAGTTCCCCACTTCAGCAATAAATTTTTTCTTTCTTTCCAGTTCATGAATTTTTTTCCCTATCCATCTTTAGCATTAATTTCAGTTTCAGTGAAATCATTCTGTACTATCCATAAATGAGTTTCAGTGATTTTACTTTCACTGAAATCATTTTGTACTGTGAAACCCTCTCAAAACTGCACACATAGAGCATGTTGTATGGGCAATAAAAAAAATGGGGAAGAGAATTTTCAAACTGGAGTTAAATGAATAAAAGGTTTGCAGAAGAGATGGTGAGAAAAAGCATGAAAAAGGATATGCATATACTAGAGAAGAAGCCAATAAATATTGTGAAGGTGTATTTGAGAATCGCAAATTGCATTACCAATCCATAAGTGAGAAGAAGGGGAGAAAATTTTTCATTCTAGTTATTTTACATTAGAAATAATCTTCATAAATAAATAATGAAAAATAAGCTTTGATGGTACTCTTTTCTCATATTTTTGAATGAATTCTTTTCCAATATTTGTCTTGTAATTTGATTTCAGTATGGATAAATTATATCTAAAAAAATCATGTTTTTTTTGCAACCACAAAGTTCTTGCTTGCACCACATATTTCACATCTAGGTATTTTGCCAAATTGCCTCTCTCATCAATTAGGATTATCAAAATTATGTCAACATTTTAATTTAATAAGTTAATGACCATAGACATCACCTCATTTTGATAGTGTGATGGTGCTTTGAAGAATCTCAATACCTAACCTTCTTCTGCATCCATATTGAAAATATTCAAGATAGAATAAAGACCAAAATCTGTAGAATTCAATAATTATGATTAACTCCAGAAATAATGTTTTATTTTTATAAATTCACACAAAAATATATCTGAAATAATCAAATTAACAATATATTTACAATAATATGTTTCATTTTTATAAAATCCACACAAAAATATATCTAAAATAATCAAATTAACCATATATTTACAATAATATGTTTTTTCCCTTCTTTCAAAGGGAAATATTTACTATTTATCATATAATCATATTTTCCAAAAGGCTTGCTTTCTCTCTGATAATCTTACCTTGCAAGTACTCTTTTAAAATAATTGTAATGCAAAACTTTTTTTCCTTCATTTATATTTTTTAAGTAATCTTTTTCTCCATTGGAAGAACATGAAATAGCATTATTGACTTTATTTTAGTTGGATGTTTCAATTCTCTTCTTGGACAAATGGAAATATGGTAGTGCAACACTTGTCCTGAATTTGGATTTTAGCCATGGTAGTTGTAGCTATACCACAAAAAATATATATTTGCAATTGTAATGTTGCATTCCAATCTCTATAGCATTTAAAAATCGTTAAAGAAACTGTAGTTCTCTGGTAAAACGTGCAATAAAAATCGTTAAAGAAACTGTAGTTCTCTGGTAAAACGTGCAACTCAAACTTGAGGTAATATATCTTTTCCTTTCATGTGCATGAAAAATAATTACCTATATACCATTCCATCTTAAAAAATATAAAAAATATAATACAAATATAGATTAATGCAAAGAGTCAAAATTTTATCCAACATAGATACAATCCATTAATCACATAACCATGCAAACTTGAGTGGAAAAAGTAAACAATTTCATAAATAGATCACCTCCCATTGTTCTATTTTCTCATTTTTTTGGATGAGTTCTTTCAATATTTGTCTTGTAATTTCATTTATGTGTGGATAAGTTATTTCTAAAATAATTATATTGTTTTTTTTCAAATGAGCTCTTCAAGAGATTAACTTAATAGTTTAAGTGATTTTTGTAGGCTATAGTTAGTGGAAAAATGGGGATTAATTAATCATTTAATGTCATAATGGCGGAAAAGTAACTTTTTAAAAGTGATATTGAGTAATTAATAAAAAATGGGTGTTTTAAGTGACTTAAAATTATAAAGTCACTTTACTTTATTATAAGGGTAAAAGGGTCCAAAAAGGGTTAACAAAGATATAAAAGGAGAATGAGAATGAGAGTGCCCTCTCTTGTTATGCATTTGTTATTTTTCCAAAAACGAAATTGAGAGAGTTCTTGTGGTTATGGCTCTTGGCACGGAAAACCTTGTTCGAAAACATAGGTATTCCAACAGAGGACAAACACCTTCAGTAACCACTCACATAACCTGATCAAAGATCAACACACCGATGTTTTCACGTGGTAAAACCCCTACGGAGAAACATCCATGGCCCTAGCCAACACGACCACTTGGAGCAGTTTATTAATGCAAAGAAAAAGATTACAGAGAGACTTTACAAGAGAGTTTCTCACAATCGATTATCGGCAAATGACCCTCCATGCTCTTTAAATAGAGATCATGGACCAATCGGGTGTTAAGCCACAGATCAATGGTCGTTAAGATCGAGGAGAGTATGAACCATCGGATCACTC
>JASDQU010236693.1:0-14357 GCA_032191745.1 Picea mariana
TGCGATAACTTATACATGTCATGATGTTGTTAATTTAAGTTGGAAGTTAATTTAGGGTATGCTCCTTAATTATAATGTTGATGTTATTCCAAGGTTGCAAGGTCATTGTAATGATAGGTATTGACACCGACGGTAAATTAATGTGGTCGTTTTAGGCATGGAGAATTTCCATGAATACTTTGTTGATAAAGGGGTAAATGTAGTACCTTATTGCATTTAAAAATGAGAATCTAAGATGGTCTTGACGATTAGATAGGTAATGGTATCTCGTCGAACTTAGAATTTAAACGGAGCCTCGGGTCTGTAACTAATATCAGTGAGTCCTAGATAAACGCCCTGTTGTCTTAATGATTGGATGCTTGTTTAATTATTGCTGCGCATGGATGTATGATTTTCTTGGTGGGGTCGGTAACCCTTGTCCCTTGAGGTCAGATTTAGTGCCTGGTCATAATAACGTTGTTGTGGTCTGAGTCCTTGTCTCATGTTTTCCTTAGTAGACAAGGGTTCTCTGTTGTCTATTGATGCGCTAAGTTGTAATAATTGTAGGTTGGACTGCTTGTGTCGGGCGGGAATTAGTCACCTTCAGTAGCCCTAGCAGTTATGTCTGTACACTTCCCTGCGTCAAGAATCCAGTGCCGTATCAAGAGTCCCGGGCTGTTTAAAGGCACAGTTCCACTCTTGTGACACATTCTAAGCCGTATCAGTAGTCTCGGGCTGTTTAAAGGCACAGTTCCACTACTGCGACTCTACTGTTGGATTCTTTCATTATGTGACAGTACTGTGCCTAACCCCTGGTGTATGTCTCTGCCTACAGCCGTTAGTTGCCCACCTCCTGTTCGGGGGCGTTTGCTTCTTGTTGTCGCTATGATATGTCGGGTCGTCTTGATTGTGTTCATCTTACTTGCGTCCTATTGGTTCGAGTGTTGACGTAGAGTCGAGGGGGTTGTTTCTTCTACACACGCGCACACACTTTAAAAAAAAAAAATTCATCGGTTGACTGAGTAGATGTCCTTAGCTAGGAGGGTTGTTACAGGAAGGTTTTGGCCATTAATGCAACCCTGGTCAAGATAACAACTAGGATAATCACTGCAGTGAAAAATGACAATATGGGAGCTGTAAAATTCTTTTGGAATCACTAAAGGTCGCGTGTTCAATCCACACTCCATAGAGAAGTTGATGCATAGGAATACACTTACAAATACGCTACAGGAATGCCAAAGCACTACCAGATTTGTTGTTGACTGAGAATTTCAACGCAGGTCACCATTTCACTGGCTTCAATTGATGAGAATGTCATCTATATGTTATGCCTCAATATCAAAACCCACATTTACAAGAAATTTGTCTCACAAATACCAAACGATGTGTGCTCTGTCTCAGAACAGAAAGCAATATACTGATTATTAATTCGCCAAGAACTACATATGCTTGCTGGGATTTACATTAACATATTCAAAAAATTCTGTTGAGGTAACACTGAAGTATATTGACTATCATATGGGAGTGAATTTTGGATATGTCCATTTTGAGCAGCCTGAAATGGATTAGAAAGAACAGATTGACAATGAAAAATTGCAAACAAAAAATTTATTTTCTCTTCAAAAAAAAAAAAAAAAATAAGCTGACCAATTTACTGATGAGATGCGCCCATGTTTTTCCTTGGCCTGTAGAGATGGAATCTCTTCCTCTAATCAGCTAATATCCTCTTCAGCTCAGCTGCACTACTGGAGCTCTGATATCACAATAATGACAGAAGTGTCCTCAGACACACACTTTTATTAAATAGGAAAATAAATTACATACGAGAATTTGCAAGAGTTTACACCCGAACAACTCAACACTCTTGCAATGAGCTATATATAAGCTAAATGTCCTAACAAATTCTAGTTATGGATCACTTCTTAAATAAACAAGTGTCCATTTACAATAAATGTTATCTTAACAATCTTCTAACTATACTCCTAATTTAGAGCCTAAGATATGACACCTTTCTAGAGTCATATCTTTTACAACAATACTTTATTTCTAAATGTCTCCAAAATATTCTAGATTATTAATTTAATATCCTAAATTAATAATCATTTTATTCTAACTTATTAAACTATGATATTTGTATTTTAGATTATCTAGCAAATTGAAAAATATGTTGAGTTGGATGTCGTTCCAAACTACATTGATTCCTTGTTGACATGTATAAAAAAGCACATGATTTGTTACATATCTGGCATGTTCATTTTTAATGCCATTCGTTGAGGTTGAATAATGGAAGTCTGACTTGGAAAGGAAATTAATGTTTTGGGGATGTGGAGTCCCATGGATTGAATGTATGTACGCAGATTTTGATTGAGTTTACCACCCTTGTGTATTTTGAAATTTTCATTATGTTGGTTTGGAATTGAACTCTGGAGATATTGTTTTGTGTGACCCTAAACCATGACCATTTTGGCACTGTAACTCATCTTTCTCAAATTAAAACTAGCTATTAACGAAGGTATGTTACTATAAGCTTATACCCATCAAATACATGTTTATTTTTGCAATGAGAATTTAGGAATAGATCTGTGTGACTATGAATAAGATTTTTGTTTGTTGATTGGGTTCATTTTGTAGCATTTATTTTCCTCTATAGAACGATAGGTTCAATGTGATATCATTATTTACCTTGTTGGTTCATTTTCATCCAAAATAAATAAAATCTTGTTGGGTTTTACAATGGTATCTAGGTTTTTATCTTCGATGTATTTTTAATATGGATATCAACCTATGTTAGATATAAACATAGTCCCCTCCCTAATATGGAATTAATTTTATAATTATCACTAGAGGCAGTGGTGGTAGAGGAAATAGTGGTAGAGGGAGAAGTCCAAATGAATTTTGGGTAAATAAATGACTGTGCTTCTCAATCCATTTCGATGTTGAATATGAGGAGTTTAATTGATCTAGGTGGATATCGGGGGCCACCCACATTTTCCAAATGGCTCAAAACAGTTTTCTGGCCATTTTGGTAATTTACTATTTTTAGCAGGTTTTCACTTCCGGGGCCATTTTGAGGGCCTAAATGAAGTTTTTTCGAGATATAGGTTCTTAATGATATTTGAAGGCATTATTTATCCCCCAAAATGAATCTCCTCGATGATACCTTTCCAACGAGCTATCACACGCCTAAAACGGAGATCGTATGCAAAAGTTACGACCCTGGGAAGTTGATGCACCAACTTACCCAAACGGGGCCCACATGACTTTTGGCGCTTCATCTCCTAGGGTTAGGTTTTTGGATGTATAGGAATTTTGGAATTCCTGATTATTGTAAAAAGGCCTCCAGAGCCTCATTGTAACCATCTTCTTGCGAATGTGAGTAGCCATCACATCTCTTCTCAGAGATAAGCTGCCACCATTCTAGCGAGTCTTTCACTCTGTATTTTTACAATCTCTGTACATTTCTTTCATTAATAGAAATCGTGTATTACTGTATATATGTGTTTATGGTTGCATCTCTGATACATTATGTTATATTATTGGATATATGCGATATCTCTGTGCATTTCCTTATTATATCTCCGCTCTCATTTCGTGTCGAAAATAATCCGGATCATTAATCAACTCCTACAAACTAGTTTCTTGAAATTAGTAGGAAAAGGGGATTTCCAACCCCGTCCTCCACCTGAAATACCACCCATTCAACCTCATCCAAGAATTTTTGGTATCCCTATACTAACTCATGTTTCATTACCATCTGAAATTCTAGCCAATGATGGTTGGAATGAAATTATTAATCCTCCTCAACATCAAGCTCAGGAATGGCCTACAACTTCATTTCCATTCCCTTCACCTCCTCCAAATAGATCTAACCTCCATATTTCATCAGAATCTTCTCATTCCCACTCCACTTAACCATTAAAGAAGACAAAATATCAAATTCAAGATCGTGAGCCTATAAAAGGCAAATGACCTACCCAGTATGTCAACTCTGATCAGTCAATGCCCTCTTCATATTCAGTCACTTCCCATGCCAAACATCCAGAAATTGAAATTAAACATATTTCGTTTGAGGACATGAATCTGAAAGCATCAGTAACAAGAGTTAAAGCACCTGTTGATGAAGTTTTGGAAGCCACTAAGCCATAAGAAAGTAAATCGAGGCAAGATTCCTCACATAAAAAAATATGACTTCTGATTTTATAGTGTTATTATGATGTTTTTACTATTGAGGATAGTTCTGGTTATTTTGGACAGTGGTATGCTTTGGATAGGTTGATTATTCATCATTTTTGGCTATTTTCACAGCAATATTATTTTTGGGACAATTGGTGGTATATTTAATTTTGACATATTGTGGCAGATTTTGACTTAGACAACAATCTGATATATTTATTTTTAATAAATATATTTATCAATCAGGAATCACAAGGGTGTTTACAAATGATTATAAGCTGATTTGTACATATGTTATGCTGATAAATAAATGGATTCTTAATGACATATATTTGTATATTCTCATAGAGGAACAAGGGGGATATGTTTAAAATTTAAACAAAAGTCATTAGGGGGTCCCCACCTATTAGTTAGGTTTTATTTGATCCTTTTCATTAAATATTGTTATTACTTTATGACTTTTCCCCATTAACTAAAATTAGTAAATTAATTAACTAAAATTAGTTAATAAATTAACTAAAAGTAGTTGAACTTCTCAAACTACTTTTGAGAGAATACAAGAAGATTTCAAGGGACAAGAAAGGGGGGCATTTTAGAGAGAACAAATCTGATAAGGATCCTACTGAAGGTGGAAATAAGGAGAGCCAAGAAGTATAGATTTTCTGATATACTTCACAAGAGTGAATGAAGTGGCATTTGTGTTAGAGTTACTTCACACACACCTAGAATTTTGTTTTCCTAAGGTTTTTCCTATGTTTATTAGTCATTATTTAGTCTCCTATATTTTGGGAAGAATATTCCTCTAGGGAGAATATTATCTTCAGTTTGATCATTTGAGCGTAGTCTAGATGTTACATTGGGATTATCACTATGCAACATTGGGATCATCACCATCTAATGCGCATTGTCCTTGGGATCATCACTAGAATAGCGCATTACCCATGATTCCCTGGTATCCTCCTCTCTTCACTATGTTTTAGTCAGTTAACTAAAGACTGATAGACTAGTCAAATCAGCTAGGTGGCAGTTCACTCCCGTAATTGCTCAAGAGACTAGACTAGGTGGAAGTTTACTCCCATAATTGTTGGTGTGTCTCTAGATCACTTGAACACCACTATGGTACACTGAATTCTCCTCTAGTGTGCATTGGTTGATTTATACAGAGTATATCATGTGTAAATTATCATTCATTCATTTGGTTAATGATAATTCTTCCATTCTTTCTCTCCTACTTCTCTTTTCGTCTATTTTCTCTGCAACTTTGTATGTCAATTACTAGCTAGATCTATTTTGTGTAGGTTCAATACATTTACATGGTATCAAAGATGATATAATTCTAGGGAAAATATACAAAAAAATATTTTTGCAAGTACCGAATATTGAAGACAATGAAAAAATGGAATTTTCAAAAGAATTCATTCTTACACCTTACAACTTCTTTGCATGGAAGGAGAAGATGATCATGCATATTTGAAGTAGATATTTTATAGGTTAAACATGAACACAAATATAGAACCAAAATCATCCATACAAAAATCCAAGTATCTAAATCGAATGGATTAAGCATTCAAAACAATTTGCAGTCTCATTTCTCCTAAACTCCTCTTTTACATATCCTCTTGTAAAACCCCCAATGAAGATTGGACCACCATGGAAGGGATTTTTGTAAAATAGAATGAGATGATGGGACATATGATTGAGGTGGAATTGCTCGCATTGGATCCAAAAAGCTTCAACAATCTACAATATTTCTTTACCAAATATAAGGATTTGCCATCACAACTCAAGGCTTACGGGGTTGATAAATCTAAGGAGGAGAAACAAATGGTTCTCACCATTCTCTCCAAACTTGGTCTAGAACACTCAGTGTTTGTATCCACATTTCATTGAGTTATATTTACATCTGGGTCTACCTGGAAGATGCCTTCTCTTGAGGACTTTATCAAGTCTCTGACACAAGAGTAGCGAAAGCTGATCAACATGGGAAAAATCAAAGTCCCAAAGTCGCATGCACTTATTGTGCAATATGGCGAAGGTCATCAATATCAGAAATCTAAATATAAATACAAAATTAAATCACATAAAAATATGAAGAAGGAAGGATACTCAAAACCCTTCAATGATACCTCTAGATCCAAAAGGGAAAAGGGAAGAAACAGGGAGAAATGCACTTACTGCCATAAAGGATTCCATCTAGAATCTTCATGTATTCAGAAAAGGATAGATATAATGACCCAAATACTTCAACAAATAAACATTGGAGATTGCATCCCTGGGAGAGTGCCAAGAAGAAGAAGCCAGAAGATCAGAATCCCAAGAAAGGAAATTCTAGCCATGCTTTGATTTCCATCAACTCCTCTCCCAATGCTTGGATCATAGATTCAGGAGCATCACATCACATGGCTTCTGAAAAGGTATTCTATTATTCATTGGATTCATGGAAATGTCCTCGTATTCTGATGGGGGATAACTCTCCAGTCAAGGTCACCGACAAAGGAAGGATTGAACTCACAAACAGAAGCTTTGAGAATGTGTTGCACGTTCCCAAAATTTTTGTCAATCTTCTCTCCGTGTATCATATGAATAAATCTGGCACTGGAAAGAGATTCATATTCACACCTAATGAAATGAATATCTACAACATGTAAACCAATTCCATGGTTTCTACTGGTGAGGTAAATCATCAATCTAGACATTACACATTTTCTAAATTTATTGAGCCAAATTCTTCATTACTGCTTACCCATGTTGATGAAAGTAGTAGGATGTGGCACAAAAGGTTTGGGAATTTAAATTTAAGATATATGAAACAAATTAGCAAGTAGGGAATCTTTGATGGTCTACCCGACATCCACTTCTCCAGAGGAATTTGTGAGGGATGTGTTCTTGGAAAACACCCTCAAGAGAAAATTCGACAAAGGAAAGACTCAAAGAGCTTCCTTTCCTTTAGATCTGTTCCAAAGTGACCTCATGGGTCCTTTTCCACATATATCAATCAAAAAAGCAATGTGCATGCTCATTTTTGTTGATGATTTCTAACGCTTCACATGGATTTTCTTTCTCAGGAAAAAATCAGAGGTATTTCAACACCTCAAAGATTTCAAATACCTTGTTGAGACACAGTCAGGAAAGAAAATTAAAATCCTTCGAACTGATAACAGGGGATAGTGTGTCAAACATGAGATACAAAATATTTTTAATGAGGCAAGGATTCAATTGCAACACAAATTTCCCTATACTCCGCAGCAAATCGGAGTTGCTGAGCAGAAAAATAGATCTCTAAAAGAGATGGCATCTTGCATGCTACATGCAAAGTCACTTCCACAAAGATTATGGGCCGAAGAACTTAATTATGAAACATACATCCAAAAAAGATCTCTCCATAGATATGTCAAGGATAAGACCCTGTGTGAGGCTTGGAGCAGCCTCAAATTGGAAGTGACCCACTTTAGTATTTTTGGTTCACGTGCATGGGCTTGATTTCCCTCTGAAAAGAGGAAGGCACTTGATCCATAGAGAAAAGAGTGTATCTTGGCTTGATACCCTGACGATGTGAAGGGATACAAACTTATTGATCATTCCTTGGACCGACTCATCATTGAGTGTCCAATTCAAGGAAAGTACCTCACATGTACCTCAACAGTCGCATGTAGACAACTTTGTTCTTACACCTGTCAGAGATGATGAGAATGCATGTGTTGACTCTTCTTCAGATGAAAGTTCAAATTTAGAGGATTCAAATAATCCATATACAAAGTGAATATAGTAAGATGCAAAGTTAGTGCATGCAGATGAAGATCTAGAGCCAGAGTTGAGGCCCAAGTGGGCTTAGAATACTCTTAAGGATGCAAGGGATCTTGTTGGGGATCCAATTGATACTAGGAGGAATCGATCTGATTTCGAGGAGCCTCCTCTTGCACTCACTTCCATTGAACCATTTCCACCTAGACATCTTTTCTTGGTTCAGTGTTCAGATCCACAGTCTTATGGTGAGGTTGTTGGAAATCCCTTTTGGGAATCCACTGTGCAGAAGGAGTGAAACTCCCTCCTCAAGAAACAGACTTGGGATCTGGTTCCCCTTCCTTCTAGAAGGACACTTGTCAGGTGCATATGGGTCTATAGGACCAAGAGTGCAGTGAATGGACAGATTGGCAGATACAAATCTAGGCTAGTTTCCAAAGGCTTTCAACAGGTGCATGGCATTGACTATGATGAGACCTTCACTGTAGTAACAAATATGGATTCCAAATTTTTTACGCTCACCATTTTGGTAGCCAAGGGATGGGAAATCCATCAAATGGATGTGAATAATTCATTTCGTCACGATGATCTCTATGAGGAGATCTATATGGAGCATTCCTAGGGATTTATGCAGGATTCATCTTTGGTCTATCGACTGAAGAAGTCTCTTTATTGTATCAAGAAGGATCTGAGGGAATGGTATGCCAATATGTAATCCTACCTACTGTCATAGAACTTTGTACATTGTATGTTAGACCCAAATGTTCACATGCTCAGGAAAATTGACTCACTTCTACTCCTAGTTCTGTATGTTGATGATTTATTGATCACCAGTTGCTCAAATTCAACGATTGTTGCAGGAAAGAGGATTCTACATGACAGGTTCTTGATGAAGGAAATGGGTCCACTACACTTCTTCCTTGGACTCAAGATCAGTCAGGATGCATCAGACATCAAACTATCTCAGGCCAAGTATGCACGAGATCTCCTTGAGATATTTCACATGACAGACTGCAAGTCTGCTCCGACTCCTTTCCTATCAGGAGTCAAACTTGAGGATGGTAGGGACACTCCACTGGTTGATAGCACACTATATAGACAACTAATGGGGATATTGTTGTATCTCACACACTCTAGACCAGACCTCTTCTATGCAGTTGGCGTAGTCTCCAGGTTCATGCAGGAGCCGCATGAGCTACATTGGAAGGCTGCAAAGCATATCCTTCGATACATAAAGGGAACCATCACATTTAGGATTCACTATTCAATAGAATATACATTGAACCTCATCGAGTTCACTAATTTTGACTGGGTTGGAGATAGCATTGATCACAATTCCACTTCTAGTCACTCACTCAGTCTTGGTTCCAGGCATATCTATTGGTCGAGCAAGAAGCATGCTACTATTTCTCTATCTTTAGCCATGGAAGAGTACATAGGTCTAGTTAAAATAACCATTCAGGCTATGTGGATACAACATTTTCTCACTGATTTGGGAATTTAGTTTCATCGGACGATCGTCATCTGGTGTGACAACCAGAACACTCTGAAGTTCTGTAGAGATCTAGTTTAGAGGCAATGGATGAAGCACATCGAGATCCACATGCACTACATCCGGGACTTAGTAAATGAGGGGATCATCAACTTGTAGTTCTTTCCTTCAAAAAAATAGACTACATACATCTTCACCAAGACCTTCACTGAGCAGAAGTTTCATTCTCTGTGCAGTCATCTTGGAGTGAAGGACACAGTTTCCTAGGAACTGTCAGTTCTTCTTTTTACATAAATTGTACCTTGAGGGAGGGGGGGGGGGTTTCCCATGAGGTTTTACCTATTTCCTCTCTTTATTTCATTGTATATTTTGTATTTGGGTACCTAACATGGCCTTGTTGCTGGGACCCATTCTTTATTTTCACCATAGTGATGTTCAGGGGAGGGTGTTGGAGTTACTTCACACACACCTAGAATTTCTTTTTCCTAAGGTTTTTCCTATGTTTATTAATCATTATTCAGTCTCCTATATTTTAGGAAGAATATTCCTCTAGGGATAATATTATCTTCAGTTTCCACTTCAGTTTGATCAGTTGAGTCGAGTCTAGATGTTACATTGGTATTATCACCATGCAACATTGGGATCATCACCAGAATAGAAAATTACCCATGATTCCTTGATATCCTACTCACTTCACTCTGTTTCAGTCAGTTAAATGAATATTGATAGACTAGTTAACTCAACTATGTGGCAGTTCACTCCCGTAACTGCCCGAGAGACTAGACTAGGTGGCAGTTTACTCCCGTAACTACTAGTGTGTGTCCAGATCACTCTAGATCACCATTATGGCGCATTGGATTCTCCTCCAGTGCACATTGGTTGAGCTATACAGAGTATATCATGTGTAAATTATCATTCATTCATTTGGTTAATGATAATTCTTCCATTCTTTCTCTCTTGCTTCTCTTTTCTTCTATTTTCTCTGCAACTGTGTATGTCAATTCCCAACTAGATCTATTCAGTGCAGGTTTAACACATTTACAATTTGTGTCCTGTCATTTCAAGTTTGTTTCAGTCTTGGTTTACTTAAAGATACCAATACTCTATGTATGATGTAATATACCATCTTTGACTACTAAGTTTTATTCTTCTCCTTACCTTTTGGGTATGAAGAATGTTTTTTGCTATATTTTAGACTTGAATAGATAAAATCTTTGGATGGTTTTGAAGCCTCATTTGAGTTTTCTGTGTAATCTTTTATTAGATTTCTATTTCTAAATTTGTTAAAAAATCTTAAAAATATTTTCCGTTACAAATATTTTCTTTTTTTTGACATACCTCAATTACAAAAGATAACATTAATTCCAGGGACATATTTCTTGAGAATTAATTGAAATTTTTGTGAAAGAGGATATAAACATAGGGTGATAATCCTGCCTATTTTTCTCTAGCCAGGAAAAAATTGAAAATCTTGTGTTGACGGGCTCAACTTCATCCGACAATGACAAGGGGTACTCCTCGGTATACAGTCTCAACTAGACTATACACCGTTTGGATTAGGAGTCCCATCAAGAATTTGGCCCGATTGCCATTTATTTCTATCTTTTGGTTTTCTTACCAGTTATGGCCCAATGTACCTATGAAGAGGATGGATGGTGAAAATGTGATGCAAAGATGTAGATGAATACTATGTATGCATAGATAACTAATCTATCACTAATCTATGATAACCTATCCTAGCTAGGAACACACTAGAGTAACCAATGAGTTATCATTGCAACCAAAATCTTACACAACTTTTATACAGTTAGTTGTAACAAAAGAGAAAGATTGGAGACAAGTTCATACAAATTTATATACTCATATTAGTCTAGATCACAAAAATGTATACAATAACAACCCATGAATCTCAAGGCATTGAAATATTCAAAGAAACATCAATAACTACAGAATGACAAAGATTGTATAAGAATTAGTCTCTAACAAACAAGCATTTTTACAGTCCATAGAAACAACAATTATCTTCACTTTAAGTAGTTCAAAGCTCCAATCCGTTTCTACATAGAATTCCTTCTATAATACGCTAGCCCTGAGGGATTCTCAATATTAATTAATAAATTATATGTTCTAAAAATAGTTCTTGGGTCTATACAATGCTCGAAAAGACAAAAGTCCCTTCAAATGAGTTTCTACTCTATTTTATACAAAAAGCTAGTAAATCCTATGTGCCCTTTCGCCTTCTTCTTGAAGAGGAAGTTACAAAAAAATTCATCTTCTCTATCCTAATGGAAAGTGGAAAAAAGGATGAAATTTTAAGTGGTTAAGAAAAGGATGAGAGACAAACAGTCGTTTTGTCCTTTCCCTATGAACTTTTTCTTTGGAGATAAGCTGTCCAAACTTCCAACTGGTTATATAGTGACTCAATTCTCCTATATGATAGTTGTTCCAATGTTGTGTCATTCATGGTGATGTTGTCATCAAGGGCACTCATATATTTCTCTAATTTTGTCATGAAATCCTGTATCATAGTGTGAATCTTCAATGATTGTAGCAGATGTTGGTCAATGAGATCGATGGAGGCAAAGGTTGCCACTTCAAATATCTTTTTCCTTCGATCTGTGCTATCTTGGACTACATTCACCAATTCTTCTATGACCAAATTCTTCTCAAGTTCATCTAATCATGGGAGACGACCATTCCTTATCAATTCCTAGGCAACTTTGTGAGTCCTTAAACATATTTCCATTTCCTTGGCTAATTCTTTATCTTCTCTTTTCTCTATCTATTGGTAATGATCTAATGAATACAAATATGTCTTTCTAGTTGATTTTGAGGGTCTATATATCTCAGGGAGTGCATAAAGATTATTCGCTATCCAAGTATCAATGTTAGCTATACCTTCATGGATAGTGTTGTATTTTTTCAACTACATTTGTATCTGGTTGTTTTGGTCAATTGATATTGTAGCTGCATTTTGGAAGAGGTGTATATTGTCATACATGTCAATGATGGAACCTTCCAAATCATTCCTAACTCTTTCCAAACAGGCCTTAAAGTTGAACAGGATTCTTTCATTGATATTTACTTGTTGAAGTATTTCTTCTAGCTCTCTGATCCTCGCCTCATTATCTTCATTCTACTAGCATAGACATTGTATATGTTCTACATTTGCATCCATAAAGGTAGAACCTGCCCTAGATTTTTTCACAGGGTCTTCCCTAACATCTCATGTTACAGGGACTTGAGTAACCACTGATATACGGGATCCTTTTCTCACTAGCACAATTTTAACTCTTTCTTGCACAATTCTACTGGTTTTACTATCGTATGTGAAACTTCTTAGATCTAATACTTATGTTGATCGAAAAGGATCCCAGTTCCTGAGTCTTCTTTGACGTTAAAGGATTATTTGACAATATTCTTAGGGTAATTCCTTCTGAATCTTTCCTCTCCATAGTGGTAGAAAAGTAAGATGTTCAATTCGTTTTGAGCTTGCTTGGTGTTCTCAAAGAAATAGTTTCCAATGTATAGAGGTAGTGGAGGCCAAATTTCTTTCTTTTATCTATAGAGAATTCCTCTGCCTCCATGTCTGGTAGTTTGATATGCTACCTCTTGAAGAACAAGTTTTTCAGAAACAAATCAAGGTATTTGGTGGGGTGGTTTCATTGCACCATATATTCTTATATAGGTACCATGCTCCATCAAATACCAGTCCCCAATCCTCCTTATGAATGCTATGGATTTTTCTGTCATACAAGCTCAGGATGTGCAAAATATAAATTCATATAAGGGAACAAAGAAGTGCTCACAAATCCTTTAATATTTTGTATGATTTTTTTTCTCCTAAAGTAGTTGCAATAGATGTGGATTACGACAATGGAGGGAAACCAAATCCACCCCATGTTTTGGTACTTGTGGGATGCACACATTATGTCTAGGATGAGGACATATGGAAACTGGGAAATTTTTCTAGTTGTGATTTTGAAATTATAGACACAGGAGCTTTGATATTTTCAGATAATATGTCTTCCCAGTTGAATGAGACCCCCAAATTTGCACATAAATAAATTAAGGGCATGCATGATAGGGGAAATGATGTTCATCTCGTTCCCCATATAACCTGCACATTATGGCCACCATATACTAGTAGGGTCTCCTTACATTGGTTGTGGGGTACCAACTCTTGGGTCGATACTTGAACTACTTATCTTCTTTGTACCATGCGGGGAATAAATATTTTGGTGTAAGTTCCAACTCCTTGAGGAGTTGACCATCCAATATTTTGTTCCCAAATTCAATATGATAACACTTAGCCAAATCATCAGGCATGAATGAAGTTATAATTTATTTTCTTGAATTACATACATATCAACTATTTATTTCTACATTCTTCAAAATCCACAAAACAATATCTGCACAAGGGAAGACTGCGGGATGTGCTTCCACCCTGAAAAATCCATGACTTTCTGATGTTCGAAAACAATTGGAGTTCATATAGCTCTTATGCCTCCACAGAGAAGTTTGAATTCTTGAACATGTAATACACTTCTCCCCATTTTAATTTCTCTCCATCCTTCTTTAGAAGTCTTGACGTATCATCATATATGGTCTTGACAATTTCTGCCTCTATTGTTTGTTGGGAGCTACTAAATGGCTCAACCCTTGTTGCCTTCATTGTCATCTTCTTTCACAGTGACATGTTAGAACCTGAAAAAAGGATAAACTTAAAGCATGTTATTTGAAATACAGCTAAATGATAGGAAAACTATAAGAGTTACTAAAATTATCAAGACATAGCAAGATTCCTTCTGAATGTGTTAGGTTAATAGTAGACAATGCTCAAATTATTTGATGAAATTTTAGGGTGAAATTATTGGCACCATATTAAAAGGATAAATCGTAGATCAAGAAAACAACTTATTTGATATAGATCAGAAGGGTTAATAACAACACCTCCGATCACATTGAAGGA